>JASDQU010097421.1:0-21539 GCA_032191745.1 Picea mariana | reverse complement strand
CTCTCATTTAGATTTGAGAGTCTGACTTGATCTCCCGTCATGTGCCTGGAAGCTCCACTATCGATTATCCACATGTCATCTTCAATTGTCCCAGTAAGTGTTGAGTAGTGTAAAAGACTGATTGTTTCACACATGTCTTCGGTTGACTAGCAACTGGTCATGCCTTGATCCAAAACTTCAACTTCGTCATTTCTATCTTCTGAGAGAGCCAAGAGGTGTGCTGAGTTAGGGCGCATCTGAATATCTTCTTCTTGAGCGAGATGCTCCATCACAAGGTGCCGGATAAGAGACTTAGGGTTTCTGCAACTGCTTCTGCTAGTAACCCTAGCTGCAGTGTTTTGGAAGCTACTCTTGCTAGTAACCCAAGCGATAGTTCCTCAGCGAGCTCAATATCCTAGCGGCTATGTTTCCTTCCAGTGTTTTAGGCTGAATGAAGGGGGGTGTGGGCCCATAACCTGTTAGAATATAGAAGATTGTGCTCGTTTTACCATTGACGATACCCTCGTCACCCAACCATAGGCCGAAGCCACCCTCCGAGCACCTTGACCTTGACAGAGAAGAGAACCCTGGTAGCAATCCAATAGCCAAGAGAGGCTAATGCACCAAGCAAGAATAGAAACCAAGCTGATGAGATAATCCCTCTCGGAAGCTAGCGCACACTTTCCCAGAGACTTGCGCACAATGTGCCACTGCACCTGCGCAAATCCAGTTCTCTCTGCAACTGTTGAGATGTGAATAATGAGAACTAGTGCCCTGTATTTATAGTAGTCTGGGCAGGTTTACTGGGGCCGACTTCTCCTTCTGGGTACTAATAAATTCATTTTAAATATATTTCTGCAGCCGACAACTTGTCTAGGGTTTCCTTCATTTCTTTGCTTCCTTCTGGAGTATTCTAATCTCGTCATAGGTCACAATAGAGGTTCATACCTCCCGAAGCTACCATAATATTAACATAGGGTGCCTTGACACCCCTCCCACACCTAAATTTGATAAATAGTATAACGTCTTTGATTATTTTAGTTTGAAAAGGGGGTTTTGATGCACATGTTCAAGTGGTTTGATTATTAGATGTGGCTTACTTGTTATGATACATGTGACTCATGGACCCTTCAAGGGCGTGCTTATTTTTCTTTGCAGGATCTTGCTCGCTGGACAGGTATTCATGAGGAGATGATTAGTTCAGATCTTCATGAGGGCGTGAATCCTAATGATGGATGCAGGGACCCAATGCCTGGGGCAAGATCATGATGACCAGTTGCACAATGAAGGAAGAGGACGTTGCCTTTGGAGGCACTTTGACATGACCTTAGGATGGCCTTCCACATCCTCCCACTTGGACGTTGGCCTTTGGAGGCCCAGAGGACACCTTCCTAGCCCATGACGTCACCTAGAGTTGGGTTTGATTGAGGAGGTATTGACGATGATGTTGGCACGTGTGGATGAGGATCAAGGCCTTTGGAGGCATAGTGACATGCTTCTCCAACCTAACATCACCTTTGTGGAGGCTAACGTCACCCTTGTTAGGGTTATTTTGTAAAGAATTGATTTTATTTTAATTTTAATGAGAAAATTGACATGTAGGATTAGTTTTTTGAAAAGACACAACTGTTGGGTAAAATAATGATCCAGATGGATATCGGTGGCCACCCACCTTTTCCAACTGGCTCAAAACAGTTTTCTAGCAATTTTGGCAACTTACTATTTTTAGCAGGTTTTAACTTCCGGGTCCATTTTGAGGGCCTAAATGAAGGTTTTTCAGGATCGAGTTTCTTAATGATAGCCTATGGCATGATTGAGGCCCCAAAATGAATCTTCTCGACAATACCTTTCCAACGAGCTATCATGCGCCTAAAACGGAGATCGTATGCAAAAGTTACATCCCCGGGAAGTTGTTGCACTAACTTACCCAAACGGGGCCCACATGAATTTGGATGCTTCATCTCCTAGGGTTAGGTTTTTGGATGTCTAGGACTTTTGGAATTCATGTTTATTGTAAAAAGGCCTTCAGAGCCTCATTGTAATCATCTTATTGTGAATGAACGCAGCCGTCACATCTCTTCTTAGAGATAAGCCGCCACCATTCCAGCAAGCTTGTTTCCGCTGCATTTTACAGTTCAACTTATTTCTTTATTGAATAGAAAACCAGTTTTGCTGTATCTCTGTTATTTTGTGTTAAGCATCTGTTAATAATCTGTATTCATTTCGTTCTACTCATAAAATCCATATCAAATAAGCCAAGGTTTTTCCATATAAATATGGTTGACACTTTCATTTTTTCATCATTACTCACCTCTCACAAGAGGGAGGACTGAAATTTTCTCCCCAAAGGGGTTATTGGCTGAAATTACTAAGGCGCACTTGCTTGGAGGCCATTTTGGATCATTTCTTGGTGAAATTTTGGCAAATCTAGGGTTTTTGTGCTTGATTATTCTTGGTGAAGTAAGTAAATCTGCAATTTTCATTTCATGATAAATGTTTATGGTATGTTTATTTGTTCATATTTAAGATTATGAAATTGCTTCCTTGAAAACCCTAGGAGTAAGAAACATAAGGTGCTTCTTTATTGCTCTTTGTTTTGCTTGTTTTGCCTAAGAAGATCTTGCCAAGAAAAACTTCTAGAGCCCTAAAGTGCTAGCACTTTATTAGCTTTGTCTAGTTCTTATTGCATTTAATATATTTCAAGAGTCTAAGGATAAGAGAAATCACTAGAGCTTAGAAGTGCCTACACCCTAGTTGAATCTTCTCTTAAAAGCTTGGTGCTTGACGACTTAAGGTGCTACTTCTCAAGCTTCTACCTTGTTATCTCTTAGAAAAGTATAATCATTGATTTTCTCCAAGTTATTGTGCTGATATAATTGACTCCATAATCCCTAAAAGGCACTAGTTCTCACTTTTCTCTTGTTGAAGGATTGATCAAACACTCAAACACTATTCTCTTAAGCTATTACTAACTAAATCTAACACTAATTTAGCATAGATTGCTAACTTTCTTGTTGTTTTATAAATGTTCTCTACAACAATCTATCTGCAACATTTTTTTTTGCATAATATACTTTGATTGCTAGTTAACCACTTCAGAAATTGCTTACGACATTTGATTATCATTCTGCTTAGTAAATGTTATCTTTTCATTGTCTTTTCAAGCAGTTTTGAAGAGCTTATTGCAGTTGTTACAATTCATTAATTGTTGTTGTAAACTTGTTCATTGTTGCATTTTTTATACCAGCTAGCATATTTTCACTTGGTTTACTGTCTCTTGAAGCTTTACTATCATATTTGTACTTGAAACTGCCATATATATGTTGTGTTGTCTTGTTACGGGCATGTACACTTCACTTTCATTTGCTTCATCTTTCTTGGACACAAACCTTGTGACATCTTTGAATTGAGTGACCAATGAGAGGGGGGTACTTTTTATCCTTATCCCTAGCTTACCCAACCCTTTAGGTCACTAGGCACACCTCCCTTGGGTTGGACTTTCATCCATCCCTAAAAGTGGGGATTTCCTATTGAGGTGACAGTGATAGGATATCATGTTTGTTACACCAATCTCCCTTACTTGTCGTGGGATTTGAACACATACAAATTGTGCGATAACATTTTTGGCGCCGTTGCCGGGGAAGATTTGAGTCATTTTTCCTCAACGACATCTTTGGTAAGCCTTTCTCCAAAGCCTTTTTATCTTACAATCTTACCTAGCGACTCCACTGAGGGTGATTCCCTCACTTCTTTTGATAGTGCTAGCAAGGGTTATCTGGTGACTCCATTGGTGAACAACCTTGCAGTACTCAGTCATGGCTTCTCCATGGGATTCGTGTGATACTTTCAGGCCCTTGGATATGAGTAAAATCTCGGGTTTCCCTTGATGAATGCTTGTAAGGTATGAGAAATGGATACCAAGCTTCACTGGTAATGATGTAACCACGACTGAGGAACACATGGATAAATTTTGGGCTTTCTTCTGAATCAAACTTGTAAGTGATGATGCCACAGACTTGGTTATGAAACTCTTTTTAGCCACTCTTCATGATGATGCTAGAATATGGTATGAGGGTCTCCTAGATAAGAGCATCAAGACCATGGATCAATTTGAGGAAACATTCTTGAACAGATAGTCACTTCACAAAAGGTTTCCCGCCTTGGATATTCCATGACACCTAAACCCCTTTCCTCTTGGTTTGGTAAACAATTGTCCAAAATTTGATGGAAACCCATTCTTGGCTAGCCCTCATGTCACAAAATTCTTGGTATATGTTTTGGAGACAAAAGTGACACATCAAGATGTACTAATAAAACTGTTTTTGTGGTCTTTGGGAACAAAACAAAGGGAGTGGGTTAAGCATATTCTTAGTCCAAAGAGTATAAATTCCCTTAAGATCTTCATTAGAAAATTCCTTGAAAAGTGGGACCCAACAATGCGATTGTATAAAGACGCCTTGACCCTCCAAAGGGAAGGGTTACTTTCTAGCCCTGTTAAGGAAGACAAAGAATCCATCAACCAACATGAAGTTGAGGAGAGTGTTCCTGATGAAGATTACTGGTACCAAGAAGAGGAGCAATAATTCACTCATGATTCAACTAAAGAAAACGATGGTTTGATTGAAGAACGAAAGCTTGAATATGTGAACCATGAGGATAAAGTACCAATGTCCGCTCTTATGCCTGATGAAGATATCCAAGCTTCCATGATTCCTGTGCAAGAAGAAGAAGATGTGGTGAGTCATTTTCCTTTTCGAGTTTTTGATGGTGCCCTTATCTATGATTCAAAAAAAGTGTAGGAAGAAACCTTGGATGTACCAGAACCTTCATGTTGTAATGATGTAATTGAGAATATTGATGAGTTTATACATGTTGGGGGACGTAAATGGGATGTGGTTTGTTATGACGGGGACCCCATTTACGATCATTTCCAATTGTTTCCTTCACAACTATCATATGAGATTGCTGCTAATTCCGACATTTGGCGACAAGGAAATGACATGATTACAGATGAATTCTAAACACCCAAGGATGACTTAATGCAGTGTTCTCATAATGATTTTCGGTCATACCTTGAGGAGTTTGATGAATATTCTCTTGAGCACTTGCATATATTCTGTGAAGAAGAGTTTCAATCACTGTTGTGCTTGGTTTTTTATAAGGGTGAGGACATGGTTTTCCTTACGCATGATATTTGTGATGAGGATATCCAACTCCCTTCGTTTTCTTTATCTCACTATGTCACTAAGGATGCGGTTGGGAAACATTTCCCTTGTCTCAAGTTTTCTCCAGGGAAAATCCTTTTCTTAGAATTCAGGGGTAGGTTGAATGCTTTAAGAAGAAGTTGTATATTTCATTCTTTCAACTTTCCCTTGGGAAGTTGTCAGTCATCCTCTAGTTTCTTTTTTTTCCCTTCTCAAACCTTAGGGAGTGATGAGGTCTAGGGTAGTCAACCTTCAAGCTCTTTGAGTAAGCCTCTCGATTTTTCAACCTTTCACAACCCTTCTCAGAGAAGGATTGGGCACTTTTCTGGAAATGTGAATTGGCATGGTTTTGTCCCTCCCTCCCGCCTCCATGAGCTAGATTTTACGATTCCCTATGATATAATGCATTCTCTAACTCGTGTTATTTTTGTGCTTAAATTATCATTGTTTTGGTTTATGATGAAGCACAGAGGTAGGTATAGTGATATATTGCTAGGATGGTTTGTAATGTTCCCAAGCCAATTTTTTTTTTCGCTTGGAACACTAACTATCCACTGATTTAACTATTCGGTTATTAAGCACATATATGAAGCTATACTCAATGCAATTACAAGATCTAACCAATACACAAGATATGGAACCAAACATCATAGATCTGACCTTTATTATTATGAAAAGCAAGAACTTGATACAAAGTGGATGCAGATCTGGAATAACATCAGATGTCTCCAATAGACAAGATATGAGCTACTACAAAATGCACCCAATAATAAGATGCAAGCCTCCAAAGGCTGGATATACACTGAAGATCAATACAAGAAGGACCAGGGTCAAGTCCAACCCCCCCTGGCTGATGGCCCCTCCTACTGTAGAGCTAAGAAGACCAAAATTTCGGCCTAACTAAAGAAGATCTCCAAATAGCACCAAACTCACCCAAATGATAGATCAGGGCCAATAGAAGCCCTCTCTCAAGTCTCAATCTCAGATTCCAAGATCTACTCCTCCAAACTGCTCAATCCTCAATCAATACTACGCCCTCATGAAGACAAACTAGCTCAATATTTCGGCCCTGATGAAGGAGGCCTCCAAAACCCTTGAAACTCTCTAGAAAGATAGACCATGTTGCCACAAGTCCCTAGGAGAAGTCTTAGGGTCAGATCTGAGGTATAACCCCCTCAAACTGACAAGATCTGAATCACAGTTGCGCCCTCCTTCTCTCAAAAACGTCCCAAAGATGTGTTATCCCCCACTTTTAGGCATAACTAGGAGATCATGTCTCGAGGCCCATAGGTCCTAGACATGGAGTACTGAGAGCCATATCGACTTTAGCATGGCCCTGGAGGGCCCACATTTTCTTTCTTCCAGCGCCTTTATCTTGTCAACAGCAACAACATCCATCACCATCGGCTTGGTCTCGTCTCAGAGATGGTTCTTGCTCCATGAGGTAATTAGTTCGAGTATCATGGTGTGTGCCACTTTGATCATCAAAACCCTTGAATATGGGCATTTGATTCCTTTTATTTCTAACAAATGATTAGATCTTACACTTGCCCACTTGACCATGTCTGGGGGGATTGACAGGATGACCTAGTAAGCCCGTGTCCTTAGGTTTTGGTTTGCCACTGGGGGGATTTCTGAAAAGCTATCGTCCGCTCCCTTCACAGCACCACTTTTTCATTTTGCTTCTCGCTCACCTATCCCATTCCACTTTTTCGGGCACTGTGTTGACCTATTTTTAGGATTTGCACCTTATCTCGTGGGAAGAAGGGGCTAAAGGCCCATAAGGTAAAAGATAAAAGCCTAAGAATAAAACCTCGAGATGCTTTGCCCAAGGATCCTCGAGAAAGCAATAAAAGGCTTCTCAACAAGAAACAAGAGGGACCCGTAAAAATAATAAAACAAGACCCGATAAGAGGATAGGGGGTCTCATCATGAGCCAACCTATTAGGTCCATGGATACCTAGTACTATGACATTATCACCAGTTGGTTACCACGCCAAGGTAGTGACTCTTGGTTGCATGGCCAAGGGAAAGGGGGTCTCATCACGAGCCAACCTTCTCATTTATGTGAAAGTACTTGTGGGTAACGCTGTCACCACTGATCACCACGCCAAGGCAATGTCCCCTGATTAGCCTCTTGATGAAAAAGAAATATAAAAATAAAAGAATAAAAGGCATGAATGGGGTTGGAAAAATTTGCATCCAGGACAGGTTCAGCTCGCCTTCTACAAAGGAACCCACAGGTAAATCTTTGCATCCTCTGCCCTCACTTCACCCACCTGCTTGGACATCCCTTGACCACATCACCCACTTGCATGGCTTGGATGAGGTCTCTTCCAGAAACTTTCCTCTTCCAGTGGACACTAGCCCAATAGGACGCCCTGCCATTTTCTCCAAATTTGTATTGCAAGCTTGTGTAATGTCTTTGAGTTTTTAACTGATGTATTAGGGATTTTATGCACATGTTTAATAATATTGATGATGAGATGTGATTTACATTGCTATGATCCCTGTGACTTATGAGCCCACGGAGGGCGTAGCTGTTGATGTGCAATATCATGCCCGACAGAGAGGAACCATTTTGGACTGGTACACATGGGGAGATGATCAGTTCGGACCTCCATGGGGCTAAAGAGCCCGTTAGATGGATGCTGAGACCCCACCAGTGGGCAGAGACAGGACAGAGATGGATCAGGGGCTTTGCACCGGAGAAGAAGAGGACGTTCCATCAGAGGCACCCTAGAAGAGATTGACCTAGGGGGGTTTTTCCCTCTCCACTGGAGCGTTGGCCTTGGAAGGCCTAGGATGTTACCCTTGATGATCATGACGTCATCCAACCTTGTGAATGTCTTAGGAGGCAAATTTAGCAGTATTGGCACATGTGGCAGGTTGGAGAAGCCCAAGGAGGGCTAACATTTTGCTCCAAGATGTTGCATTTCCCTAGAAGGGGCTAACATCACCCTTAAAGTGGCATGACGCCTCTCTTTAGCTTGATTAGATTTTAATTTTAATCATTTAATGTAAAACAATATGATTTTTAGTATTTTGGCCTTATTGGCCTTTTTATGACCTAAAAAGTAAAATTAGGTCATTGAACAGTATATATTGAGGGTTTTTCACTCTAATTTTTTCATCATCTCTCACTCACCACTTGGTGAGGTCTGAAATTTACGCCCTCTTTAGGGTTTTGGCTGAAATTTTGAGGCACACCTGTTGAAGGAGACCTTTTATTGGCATTTTGGCATTTATCTTGGTGGAAGGTGTTACAACTAGGGTTTGCTACTTGATTTCTTGGTTGAATGTAAGTGAATTTCTGCAAAACTTCTTGATTGAATGGTTGTAGTTTTATTTCTCTTGCATTTATGGTTATAATTTGTTGAATAAACCCTAGGAGAAAAGCACACATTGTAGGTCCTTGTCTCATGTCCCCGTCAAGATTTTTAGCTATTTTATTTGCTGAAGTGAGATAGAGCCTTGCCCTAGCAACACTCTACTCTTTCATGCTGAAGATGATTGAGCCTAGCCTTAGCTACACTCTTTCCCCCCTCTTGATATGCTAGCCATTTTACTTCTCTAAGTTAAGAAGAAGAAGACACATTAGGGCCTAGTTCAATTACACCTTGATGAGCCATTTTTTCTAGGGTTTGCTGGTAAGGCCTTGCCATAGCAACACGTTGCCTTGTAAACCCTCTTGTCTTAGTATTAAGCCATTTTTCAGAACTAGCCTTTTTTTCCATTGACCTAAGGAAGGAGGAGAGAGCACTGAGGCCTAGTTCCCCTACACTAAAGTGAGCCTCTCTCCCCTAGGGTTTTTGTCCTTGAGGCCTTGTTGTAGCAACACCTCAAGGCTTAATCCTCCAGTCCTTAGCCTTATTATTTTCCTTGATCCTTTAGCTCTTGTGTCCTCTCTTTGACTCCATTAACCCTAGGAAATGCACCGATCTAAGACCTAGTCTGTGAGTATTATGATCAAAACCACTCTCAATACTTTGAATGAAACCCTAACTATTCTAACCCTATCCTATGATGTAGACCTCCCAACCCGCAGGTCGGAAATCCGCTTACAGGATCGTTCTTCTCCTCTGGCCCGAAGAGCTCTCGACTGGCCCTTCTATTTCCCTCTCGGGAAATCTGCACCCACAACAACCTTTGAGGAATTTCCCCTTATAGATCGAGAGATCGGACTTCGCGATTTTGCGAATCCTGTGGTCAAGCACCCTGTGCCTTCTGACCTCCGAACTCTGAAGTTTCGAATCTCGAGCTCCGAAGTTCCGAGATGTCAACGTGACAACCTCTGCCTCTGCACACGAAAGTTTCCCTTTCGCGTTTCGGGGATTTGATAAGCCAAAGTCTTGTCTTTCTCTCGTCCTCTTAATCCCCGAAATGCCGAAATGCTTGGACTCCGACACGTTTCCAAGTACTGGCCCCACAACGAAACCTTCCACCTTGTCGGAGTTTCGGACTTCATGGTTTCGCGAATCCTGATGCTGAGTTTGCGGTTCTTCAACCCACGAACTCCCGAAATGGAAATTTACAGGTAAATCCAACGACCCTCGTCGACTTGGATCCTATGGTCTGATTTCTCTCGAGCTTGCGCTTGAAGAACGTTTGTCGTAACTTCCCTGCTCCTCTGTAAGATCTGACGGCTCTCGGGACTTTGCGAATCCTCCATAGGGAATTCCGACCATCTGCTTCTTCTCTTGAGAACTCCTGCGAATTGAAACGAATGTTTCTCCGCGGAACTTATCTGCCTGCAACTCAACGTCGTTGCACCTCCTTTCAGTACTTCAAGGCACTAGCTTCTTGGCTTCTCTTCGACAACTTCAAAGACTCTATCTCTTCTGAGCTTTCTCCACGACTCGAGTCTTTAAGAAAACTCCTGCACACACTCCTTGTGGCAATCCTTCAATACTTCCAAGTATTGAATCCTTCGACTCTGCGCACTCCTTGCGACATCAGTCTTTCAACAATTTCACTCAGGTTACAAACCCTGAAACTCTACTCGGCCTGTGCATGCCTTGCACAACTCATGTGCCTAACTTGCACCTCTGCGAGAATGAGAACAAATGTTATCCCTCCTGAGCTTTCAGAGACGAACTATGACTTCTGTCAATGCACTCCTTATGGACAAACTCCACTGCACTCCTTGCAGGAATTTCACTACTCAGATAGAGAAACAATTGAAACTCATTCCTTACTCTCCCTCTCTTCAGATTTCAGACATTCAACCAGAAATAATACATACATAGCATAAACAACAAATGCATGACATAAAGAGTAAAACAATACTAAGCATAACATTCAACAATCATACACAGAGAACATTACAAACCATGAGTCTGAATCAAAGCTTTTGTATTAATTCAGAACTTTTGTACATGGAATTCTTCTACACAGCTCTTTGCTTCTCCAGCTCTATGCTCTATGCTCTTCTATGCTCTATTGCAATAATGAATTGTTACAATACACAATGAGGGTGTCTATAGTCAGTTTTCCCTCTGCTCCTAAATCTGTCTAATCTAACATTAAATTCTATCTACTTTTATTTATTACACATAAAAGCTTCTGCCTACTATGGACGAGAGCGGATCGCTCAAGGTCTATTTACAATATTCCACCTTAAATGCGAGTACGCCCCTATTTAACTATTACATTTAAGATTTTGGCGCATTCCATTTCAAAACAGTTAAACATGAAATGCGCTGGAGCTTGTCCAGCTGCCTTCCACCTCCGCGCGTGCTTGCTACTCGCGATGCTCCTACATCAGCCTAGGACTAACCCTACTCACTAAGTGTTGCCATCATATTTTGCTATAAACATCATTGTCTAGCTAATGTTTCACCTTTGAGCAATTGAATGGTTGATTTAAGGGCATTACTTGAATGAAGTGTTGATTGTTACATTGGATGCCACGTTTTCTCAACATTTATTGAAGAATTGACATTTATTATCATTGTTATTTCATGAACATTGACTTCGTCAATATTTACTTTTCAACTGCTTATATATGTATCAGATAGTCATTATATTTGAAGTAATAACCAAGTGAGCAAGCTTGCATATTTCGGTTTCATGTTGCTTTGTCTCAGGCATGTGCATCTCTCCTTTTGGGTTATACTTTATTGGTTGTTAGCTAGACTATCTGCTCGGTGGTGACTTGTGAGGGGGGAAACTTATCCTTGTCTTATAATTCTTTTCCTTCTCAAACCCCAAGTCACCAGGGACGTCTCCCCTGGGATTTACCTCCCTAAACAGAAAGAACCATCCCATTGAGGTGACATTGGTTGGGATTGGTTCCAGTTACACTAGTTTGACTTCTATCCTTCTGTCTTTTATCCTAACTACAAATTGTGTGATAACAATTTTGACGTCGTTGCCGGGGAACACTGAGTCAATTCTCCTCAAAATGACACTTTTCGGTAAGCCTTGCCTCAGAAGCGTTATCTTACAAGATTACATGGCGACTCCACTTTGGGTGTTTTCCCTTATCTTTGATAGTTTCAAGAAAATTATCTGGCGACTCCACTGATGACGAAGCCAACTATGACTTCACAATGGGATCCGGGGAACTACAAACCTTTAGGCATGAGTAAAATCCCGGGATATCCTAGACAAATTCCCCCCTGGTATAAAAAATGGCTCCCTAGATTCGCTGGCATCGATGGAGAAAGACCTGATTATCACATGAGCAATTTCTGGGATTTCTTTCAGCACCGCCCTGTCAGTGATGACGCTGAAGACTTGGTAATGAAACTCTTCTCTGCCACTCTGCATGGAGAGGCTAGAATATGGTATGATAATCTTCCAGCTGCCAGCATCACATCTATGGACCAGTTTGAAGAAATCTTTCTTATGAGGTGGGGTTTGAAATTGGAAGATATCCAATCATTACTGAAAGGACTCGAATGCATAAAACAAACAAAGGATGAGACCGTCAAAGTTTTTGGGGTTAGGTTTCAAAGGTTGCTATACCAGATTCCTGAAAGCCATCGTCCTAAAGGCAAGTACCTTGTGTATCTCTATACCAATGGACTTCTAGGGCATTTAAGCTTCCTCCTAAATAAAAGGGTCCAAAAACACTTACAAAAGCTCACAACATGGCCATTCGAATCGAGGTAAATCTCTCCTTGTTCAAAATCAATTATCATACTGTGGACACTCTCAACTTGATAGAAGTAGTTCCCTTGAAACCTTTACTGATGATCCCCAAGAAAGAAGGGAACAAGTTTTTGACCAGCAAAATGAAGACGTGATTACGGAGCAAGAACCTAAGCAAGATGATGAAGTACCAACTTGTGCTCCTCCCTCCGATGAGGCCATCCAAGAGCCCTTTTCTCCTGCACAACAAAAGGACAATGAGGTTAGTTGCTTTCCATTTCAGGATTTCGATAACACCTTGTCCCATGATTCAGAAAATGAAGGAGAAATGGAATCCCCGAAAGAAGTAGACCTTCCTTGCTGCACAATTGAATATGAAGGGGTAGTTCCTGAGGATGAGACCATAACGCATGTTGAAAGCACCCAAGTCCTCAAAGCCCCTGCACAAGAAGAAACAATAAGTTTCCCTCCTCCCCTAGTTTTTGATGATGCTCTACTTTGTGATAGGGAAGATGAGGAGGAGATAAGAAAGTCCTTGAATGCTTCAAATCCTACATGTTATGATACCGATAATGACATAGTTGATAACATTGATGAGTTCATACATGTTGGGAGATGTAGGTGGGATGCAGTTAGTTATGATATGGATCCCATCTATGACATAGATAGTCGTCTCCAAGTGTTTCCTTTGCAATTATCACAACAATATACTCTTGACCAGTGGCAACAAGGAGATGAGATTTTTACCGATGCGCCCCAAGCATTCAAGGTTGACCAAGTACCGTATTTTCCTGACGATTTTCGATCTTACCTTGAGGGCTTTGATGAGTACTCCTCCGAGCACTTAGATTTATCCTATGAGGATGTCTATCTACCACTACTCTGCTCAGGTCTTGCTAGGAGTAAGAGCTTTGTTTGCCTAAAGAAGGATTCTCATGACCTTTTTCTCCAACCACCTTTTATTACCTTACCTTGTTGTATCATTAAGGGTGTAGTTGGGAGGTATATCTTTTGTGTTGAGTCTCCTCTGAAGCAAATCCTAGAATCCAAGGGTTGGTTGAAAACTACAAGTTCAAGATTATCATCTCAGTGTTTCAACTTTCCCTTAAAAGTTTGTCAGTCATCTACTAGATCCTTGTCGATCCCTTAAGAGTGCGAGGATGTCCTAGGTAGTCAATTTGCAGACTTGTTGATTCTTTGTTCTGAACCTTGGACTTTTCATGACCCCTGCCTGAAGTGGATTGAGCACTTTCATCATAGATTGACATGGCATGATTTTATCCCTCCCACCCACCTCCATGAGTTAGACTTTATGGTTTCCGATAATGTGATATATATTCTAACCCTCGTCATTTTTGTGCTTCACTTATCACTATTTTGGTTTATGATGAAGCACAAAGGCATGTATTGTGGGACGTTGTTGGATTGGCTTCACTGGTTGTTTGAAATACACCCAACATCCAGCGAACATGTAAGTATAAGTAAGTGGTTTGCTTTATACTTACATTTTTTATTGTTCTATTTCAGTATTATATATATTATATGTATGTTGGGGTGGCATTACCACCCCAATTGGTTACTGATGTTTGCTATGGATATCAAGCAAATACGCAATTTATGCCAGAGATGTTGAGGTTCTCATGCGCTCTACGATGAACACATGTCCTCGAGTTGGAGCCAACTGTTATCCCCCACTTTTAGGGATAACTAGGAGATCATGTCTAGAGGCCCACAGGTCCTAGACATGGAGTACCGAGAGCCAGATCGACTTTAGCATGGCCCTGGAGGGCCCACCTTTTCTCTCTTCCAACACCTTTATCTTGTCAGCAACAACAACATCCATCATCATCGACTTGGTCTTGTCTCATAGATGGTTCTTGTTCCATGAGGTAATTAGTCCGGGTATCATGGTATGTGTCACTTTGATCATCAAAACCCTTGAATATGTGCATTTGATTCCTTTTGTTTCTAACAAATGCTTAGATCTTACACTTGCCCACTTGACCATGTCTGGGGGGATTGAAATGATGCCCTAGTAAGCCTGTGTCCTTAGGTTTTGGATTGCCACTTGGGGGGATTTCTGAAATGCCATCATTCGCTCCCTTCACAGCACCACTTTTTCATCTTGCTTCCCGCTCACTTATCCCATTCCACTTGTCCGGGCACTGGGTTCACCTATTTTCAGGATTTGCACCTTATCTCGTGGGAATAAGGGGCTAAAGGCCCATAAGGTAAAAACAAGCTGGTAAAAGATAAAAGCCTAAGAATAAAACCTCGAGATGCTTCGCCCAGGGATCCCAAAGAAAGCAATAAAAAGCTTCTCAGAAAGAAACAAGAGGGACCCCTAAAAATAATAAAACAAGACCCAATAAGAGGATAGGGAGTCTCATCATGAGCCAACCTATTAGGTCCATGGGTACCTAGCAGTATGACATTACCACCAGCTGGTTACCATGCTAGGGTAGTGACTCTTGTTTGCATGGCCAAGGGAAAGGGGGTCTCATCATGAGCCAACCTTCTCATTTTTGTGAAAGTACTTGTGGGTAACGTTATCACCACTAGTCACCACGAAAGGGTAGTGTCCCCTAATTAGCCTCTTGAAGAAAAAAACAATATAAAATTAAAAGAATAAAAAGTAAGAATAAAAGGCATGAATGGGGTTGGAAAAATTTGCATCCAAGACAAGTGCAACTCGCCTTCTACAAAGGCACCCATAGGTAAAGCTTTGCATCCTTTGCCCTCACTGCACCCACCTGCTTGGACATCCCTTGACCACATCACCTCCTTGCATGGCTTGGATGAGGTCTCTTCCGGAAACTTTCCTCTTCCAGTGGACACTAGCCCAATAGGACACCCTGTCATTTTCTCCAAATTTGTATTGCAGGCTTGTGTAATGTCTTTGAGCTTTTAACTGATGTATTAGGGATTTTATGCACATGTTTAATAATATTGATGATGAGATGTGATTGACATTGTTATGATCCCTGTGACTTATGAGCCCACAGAGGGTGTAGTTGTTGATGTGCAGGATCATGCTCGGCGGACATATACTATTTTGGATCGGTACACATGGGGAGAGGATTAGTGCGGACCTCCATGGGGATGAAGAGCCCATTAGATGGATGCTGAGACCCCATGAGGGGGCAGGGATAGGACAAAGATGGATCAGGGGCTTTGCACCAGAGAAGAGGAGGACGTTCCACCAGAGGCACTCTAACAGAGCTTGACCTAGGGGGGTTGTGCCCTCTCCATTGGAGAATTGTCTTTGGAAGGACTAGGACGTCATCCAACCTTGTGGACATTTTGGGAGGCAGATTTGGCAGTAATGGCACGTGTGGCAGGATGGAGAAGCCCAAGGAGGGCTAACATTTTGCTCCAAGATGTTGCATTTGCCCTAGAAGTGGCTAATGTCACCCTTAAAGGGGCATGACATCTCTCTTTAGTTTGATTAGCTTTTAATTTTAAGCATTTAATGTAAAACAGTATGATTTTTAGTATTTTGGCCTTGTCGGCCTTTTTATGACCTAAAAAGTAAAATTAGGTCATTGAACAGTATAACTTGAGTGTTTTTCACTCTAATTTTTTCATCATCTCTCACTCACCACTTGGTGAGGTTTGAAATTTGCGCCCTCTTTAGGGTTTTGGCTGAAATTTTAAGGCGCACCTGTTGAATGAGACATTTTATTAGCATTTGGACATTTATCTTGGTGGAAGGTGTTACAACTAGGGTTTACTACTTGATTTTTTGGTTGAATGTAAGTAAATTTATGCAAAACTTCTTGATTGAATGGTTGTAGTTTTATTTCTCTTGCATTTATGGTTATAATTTTCTGAATAAACCCTAGGGGACAAGCACACATTATAGGTCCTTGTCTCATGTCCCCGTAAAGATTTTTAGCCATTTTATTTGCTGAAGTGAGATAGAGCCTTGCCCTAGAAACACTCTACTCTTTCATGCTGAAGAGGATTGAGCCTAGCCTTAGCTACACTCTTTTCCCCCTCTTCATATGCTAGTCGTTTTACTTCTCTGAGTTAAGAAGAAGAAGATGCATCAGGGCCTAGCTCAGCTACACCTTGATGATCGTTTTTTCTAGGGTTTGTTGGTAAGGCCTTGCCATAGCAACAGGTTTCCTTGTAAACCCTCTTGTCTTAGTCTTAAGCCATTTTTCAGAGCTAGCCTTTTTTTCCATTGACCTAAGGAAGGAGGAGCGAGCACCGAGGCCTAGTTCCCCTACACCAAAGTGAGCCTCTCTCCCCTAGGGTTTTTTTCCTTGAGGCCTTGTTGTAGCAACACCTCAAGGCTTAATTCTCTAGTCCTTAGCCTTATTATCTTCCTTGATCCTTCAGCTCTTGCATCCTCTCTTTGACTCCATTAACCCTAGGAAACACACTGATCTAAGACCTAGCCTGTGAGTATTATGATCAAAACCACTCTAAATACTTTGAATGAAACCCTAACTATTCTAACCCTAGCCTAGGACTAACCCTACTAACTAAGTGCTTCTGTCATCTTTTGCTATAAACATCATTGTGCAGCTAACGTTTCACCTTTGAGCAATTGAATGGTTGATTTAAGGGCATTACTTGAATGAAGTGTTGATTGTTACATTGGATGCTGCATTTTCTCAACATTTATTGAAGAAGTGACATTTATTATCATTGCTATTTCATAATCATTGACTTCAACAATATTTACTTTTCAATTGCTTATATATGTATCAAATAGTCATTATTATATGAAGTACTAACCAAGTGAGCAAGCTTGCATATTTCTTTGTCTCAGGCAGGTGCATCTCTCCTTTTGGGTTATACTTTATTGGTTGTTAGCCGGACTATTTGCTCGGTGGTGACTTGTGAGGGGGGAAACTTATCCTTGTCTTATAATTCTTTGCCTTCTCAAACCCCAGTTCACCGGGGACGTCTCCCCTGAGATTTACCTCCCTAAATAGAAATAACCTTCCCATTGAGGTGACATTGAGTGGGATTGGTTCCAGTTACGCCATTTTGACTTCTATCCTTCTGTCTTTTATCCTAACTACAAATTGTGTGATATCAAGTTGTAGATAATAATATAGTCGGAATAATCCTCCCAAAACACTCTAGATCTAATGGAAAAGGCCCTGCAAGTAATACCCAGGTGCTAGAATCTCAATAGGCCCTGTCAATAAGCTAGATCGAACTCCTCTCCAAAGAATGGTGTGCCCCTGCTGGAAAACCATCAAGGGTACGACCTGTTGCTCTCTTGAATAAATTATGGTACCCGTGAATACTGTAGAATGGTGTGGGTGGAGTGTTTCATCCCCGAGACCAAGCTTGGAACAAGTTGAGTGGAATCTTTCACCACTGAGTTGTTCTTTAGGGTTTGTATTCTCAAAACCCTCAAAAATGTGTGCTCAAGAGCCCAATAGCAAAATGCATAACAATCCAAGATAATCTGAGAGGTGTGCCCTAGGCTTTCCTTTATACCTCTTTTTTGTTTCTCTGTTGAGTTAAGTTAACCCTTAGGTTCAACTCCTAACTCAACTTCAAAATATAACATTGAGTTAGCTGACCTTTCCCCATGCCGCATGAGACTATGGTCTAGTGGGGATGACTAGACCATTAAGTCTTTCCAGACCTCTTCATTAAGTGGTGGGGTAAATTACAGTCTCCCTTGCTAGAAATTGCTTGCCCACAAGAAATTTCGAACCTGTTTCCCATATCACCTATTCATTCTCCCACGTGGCATCCTCAATAGGAAAATCCTTCCATTTGATTAAGTATTCTTTGATGTTTCTCCTCCTGAGTTTCTTTTCCAGAACCTCCAATATGTCCTCCGACACTAGTACCAATTGCCCCTCTTCATCTAGAGGTGGCAGTACCTCAAGTGTCGTGATGTGTTGGCCGATGGCCCTCTTCAAGCATGACACGTGGAAAACATTGTGTATCCTGCCACCCTATGGGAGCTCTAACTAATAATCCACGACCCCTATCTTTCTGCTGATCTTTTAGGGCCCAAAGAACCGGGTTGGAGATTTTTTGCTCCACTCCTTTTGATAGAAGCCTGTCTGTACGGTTGGAGCCTTAGGTAGACCAAGTCACCANCTGTGCCCTCTGTAGATGATCCTTTAATTCCCTGAGGATGTCCCGACTCTGTTGCACCCAATCCTATACCATCGGAGCTCTGCTATCACCAAAAGCAATCTCTACAAAAGAGAGTGGGTCATAATTGTACAACGCCCTGAATGGATTCATGCTTATGGACATGTGGTAGGTGGTGTTGTAACAATATTCCCCCAAGTGTAGCCACCTAACCCAAGCCTTCTGCTGCCCTGCTACATAATTCTTGAGGTAACCTTCCACCCATTTGTTGACTATTTCGGTCTGCCCATCCGTTTGAGGATGATAACTAGTGCTAGGGGTCAAGTCCATACCAACCATCGTGAATAACTCCTGCCAAAAGGTGCTCATAAATCGACTATCCCTGTCACTAATAATGGTTTTGGGTAGACCATGTAGTCTGAAGATCTCTCTGAAGAATAATTCGATCACATGTGCTGCACTAAAGTCTGTAGCAATGGAGAAGAAGTGTGCAAATTTAGTCAACCTGTCCCACCACTACAAAAATACAATCCTTACCTTGTGTTCTCGACAATACTATGATGAAGTCCATGGATATTCTCTCCCATTTGTGTTCCGGTATGGGTAGAGGTTGTAGCAGCCCTACTGGGTGTGTGTGCTCATCCTTATTCTCCTGGCAAGTAGTACACTCCTTGACGTGACTCATCACATCTTCTTTGAGGCCCTTCCATGAGAACCTTTACCTTACCTGCCTATATGTTTTGCTAATCCCTTGGTGCCATGCCACCGATGAATTATGACATGCGTGTAGTATCTTGGCATTGAAGATTGACTCAGGGACCAAGAAAATTTGGCCCTTGTAGTAGATGACGTCATCTATGACTCTGAAGTTGTCATTTTTGGGTATGTGTTATATTCTTTGCATGTGTATGTGTGGGCGCGTCAGATATGAAAACAGCGTCTGACGATCCCTCTAGTAGTGTTCTTTGTGTCGTGTGCGTCGGGCGCTTTCCTAGGGGAGTTCCAGGGGGGGGGCAAGTATGCCCTCCCCTGGTTACGCGCAACGACCCTAAATTTTTTTGGGGGTTGTTTTTGCTATTTTTAGCGGTTTTGTAAATTAATCCTAGATTAAGGGATTAGGGTTTTTGTATCTACAGAATACCTAAAAAAATTGTATATATATTGTATGGTGAATGGTGAAATTCGACATAATGAATATAAGAAAGGTTTTCCCGGTTGAGGGTTTCCGGTATAAAATCTTTGTGTATGAGCCATTGATTAAATTTTGTTTTGCTTAAGAATCTATATGCATTGCTTTACTTCATAGGTTTAAAACTTACAGTCATCTTGTATTTGCCCATCCAACAACTGACAAGAACACTGATTTTTGGAATATTCCACCAAGAGGTGGTCCTTCCAGTTCACTGATACATCTGTCATGGCATAAACTGATGGCCTCCTGGATAAGGCATCTGCAACTAAGTTGTTTTTCCCTTTGACAAATTCAAAGTCAAATTCATAGGCCTGTATCTTGCTGACCCACTTCTATTGCCTCTCATTTAAGTCCTTCTGTTCCAAGAAGTACTTAAGGATGTTGTGATCTGATTTCACCACAAATCTAGCACCTACCAATTATTGCTTGAATTTGGCCAAAGCGTGCATGATAACCATCATCTCTTTGTCGTAGATAGTGTAAAGTAACTCTGGACCCCTCAATTTTTGGCTCTCATAGGGAAGAGGGTGCCTATTCTGCATCAGTACGGCCCCAATGCCTTCTCCGGAGGCATCACACTCCAATGTGAAGGGTTGGCCGAAATCTGGTAAGGCTAACACTATGCATGTGCGCATCACTTTCTTCATTCTGTCAAATGTGGCTTGGGCCTTTTCACTCCATCTAAAGGCCCCTTTCTTAGTTAGATCGGTATGCACAAAGTTGGGAGAACCCTTTGATGAATATCCTATAATAGCTGCAAATACCAAGAAATCCCCTCAATTCTGTAAGGGTTTTAGGTGTGGGCCACTAAACTATGGCTTGAATCTTCTCCTGATGTACCTGTACCCCTTTAACTCCAATAATGTGCCGCAAGTAGAGGACCTTTGTCATTCCAAATTCACATTTGGACTCTTTGGCATACAAGGATTGGCCCTCCATGATAGCTAAGATCTGTTCCACATGATGGAGGTGTTCCTCCCACGTCCTGCTATAGATTAGCAAGTCGTCAAAGAATACAAGAAGATGCTTCCTAAACTGTTTGTTGAAGACATGGTTCATACATGACTGAAAGGTGGCTGGTGCACTGGTTAAATCAAATGGCATCACTAAGAATTCATAGTGGTCGTAGTGACACCTGAAAGCAGTGTTAGGGATGTCCACCTCCCTCATTTTGATTTGATGGTAACCAGAGTGCAAGTCAATCTTTGTGAAATAAACAACCCCATGGAGCTCGTCCAATAGTTCATCAATCCTCAGAATGAGATACCGATTTTTGATAGTCTTATTGTTTAGTGCCCTGAAGTCAATGCACATGCGCATGGTTCCATCCTTCTTCTTAACCAGTACCACTGAAGAAGCAAAAGGGCTGGAACTTGGTCTATTGTGATCCATATCTAAGAGCTCTTTGATGGTCTTCTCTATTTTGTCCTTGTACTTCTTTGGGTGTCTGTAAGGCGTGGTGATGGCTGGCTTTGCCCCTTCCTCCAACTCAATGATATGCTCAAATCCCTTGTCTGGTGGCACATCTGGTGGGATCAGTCCAAACACTTTACTGTTTTTGTCAATGATCCTCTGGATCTCTGGTGCATAGTGAACCTTCCCCTTTTTATCCACACATGCTGAAATCTTGCACTCAGCAGCACGCACAATCTCCTCTCTTATGAAAATGGCCTCCATCCGCTTCACTGTAACTACCTTGGCTGTGTTCCCCGTCATGCCTCTAAGGACTACCTTCCGTCCACTCTCCTTCGTGAAAACCATATCCATGGTCTTGTCTTTGGTGGTGATAGGCCATGTTGCCGTCCTAATACACATTGCAAACATGAGCAAATTCCAGCTCACTTAGTGTGTACTTGGAGGCACAATTCCTAGGTTCACAGTCCACACTGTCACCTTCACTGGAACCTCTTCCTTCTAGGCTTACTCCTAGAGAAGCCAAGGGGGGTAGACACTAGTTACTAGATGTGATTTAACGTTTATGTTCT
>JASDQU010097419.1:1931-11970 GCA_032191745.1 Picea mariana | reverse complement strand
CGATGATATTATACAAAATGACTTTGATGATGATGTTGATATGGCTAATCCTTTCAACATCAATTTTGAACTAGACAATACAGATGTAGGCTTGGATGAAGAAGAAGATAATCAATGATATTGCAAAAGTGATCAAATATATTAGTTATGTGATTATATATTTTATATGATTTATACTCTTTAAAGTATTTATTTATATGGGTTAATCATCATCGTCATGTTCATGCTTTTCATCATCATAATCAACATTGTCATCATCCTCATTGTCATTGTCATCATTGTCATCACTATCATGATTTTCATTGTGGTGTCATGATCATCGTCGTTGTTATCCTCACCATAATTGTCATCACCATAATCAACATTGTCATCATCATCATCATCATCATCATTATTGCATTCATCACCATCACCATCATCTTCATCATCAATATGATCATAATCATCATCATCATCATCATTGTAGTCATTACCATCATCATCGTTTTCGTCATCGTCATGGTCATCATCATTGTTGTTGTCATTTTCTTCATTTTTGTCATCAATATTTTCATTGTCATCATCATTTTCGTCGTCATCATCATTTTCATCATCATCGCCATTGTCATCATCATTTTTATCACCATCATTTTCATCATCATCTCCATTTTCATCGTCGTCGTCATCATCATCATCATCATCATCATCATTGTCATCACCATTTTCATCGTCATAATCATCATCATCATCTCCATCGTCATCATCGTTGCCATTTTCATCATCATCGACATCAACATGGTCATCATCATCACCATAATCATCATTGTCATCAACATGGTCGTCATCATCACCATAACCATCATTGTCATCATTATCATTGTCACCATCATCATCATTGTCATTTTCATCATCATTTCCATGGTCATCATCATCATCGTCATCATTATTTTCGTAGTCATCCTCCTCCTCATCATCATCATCATGATTTTCGTAGTCCTCATCATCATCATCATCATCATCAATGTCATTTTCAACATCATGGTCATCATTATCATGATTATCATCGTCATCATTATCATCATCATCATAATCACCATGGTCATCATCATTGACGTCATTTTTAATGTGGAAATCATCATCATCGTCGTCGTCATCATGATTTTTGCAGTCGTCATTCATCATCATCATCATCATCATCATCATTGTTGTCATCATGGTCATAAACATCATCATCATTGTTATTGTCGCAGTCGTCATAGTCATCATCCTCTTCATGGTCATCATAATCATCGTCGTCATCATTATTATAATCATCATTGTCATCATATCCATGGTCATAATCATCGTCATCGTCGTCGTCGTCATCATCATCATCATCATCATCATCATCATCATCATCATCATCATCATCATCATCATCACCACCATTGTCAACATCATCATCATCATCATCATCATCGCCATTGTCATATCACTACATATGTCATAAGTTGGCATAGGCCCATATGAATACTCATGAGAGAGTATATATACACATGCACTAGTCATGAGTATTCATATGGGCCTATACCAACTTATACCCCTCATTATTACCTTTATTACTGAACAACTACCTAATGGAACTTATTCAATGAATATGACAACACTACATTAATTAATGAGTTCACCACAACTATTTAGTGGATTTCATTTCATGAGTATGGTTGCCTTATGTTAATTATACCACTAGCTACCTCCCTCACTAAAGTAGATATCTTTCCTATATACATTACAGTTGGGCATATAAACAATTCTATAAAACAAAATTAGTTTAACGTGATTGAGAATTTCATGTAACAGAGGATCATTTTGTTTTAGTAGATGGTTTTAAATGTTGAGGAATGAATATTCATTTATCCATGAAATAAATGTTATTTTGCATCCAACCAAAGTTGATTTTACACTTCTTTCATTTAAAATTTTCAAAATCATATTTTCTTCAAATTTGGAATGGTATAATTTGTAGGTGAAAACATCACATTGAAAATATGACACTCATATGAAAATCCAATCAAAATCCATTTTATACTTGTTATCCCCATTTTGCGGATAACTAAGGAGATTATGTCTTGAGGCCCTTAGGCTGCAGATATGGAGTGTCGAGAGACCACATGACCAACAATATCCTTTTGCACAGTTAGAGACCTGCATTTCCACCACAGTGATCCAACACCTAGTCATCGTCCACACCGTCTTGCCACCATAGGTCACTTGAGTCTTTCTCCATGCGGTGCAAGTCAGGTATGATGGTGGGTATCATTTTAATATTTGAGGCATTCTATCTTATGTATGAGAGGTTATTTTTTATTATGAGATATTTTCATTGGAAAATATGTCTTTTCCCTTGTTTAAATGTTGGTGGTTGGATTGGGGCACTCAAGTAGATGGTCACCCTTAGGATGGGGTGTTTCTAGGATCTTCCTTTGATGAGTCATCGTGCCACTCCCGACCATACTTACCACTTTCCATCAATATTTCCCCTCATGACATTATCTCTTGGGATTTGGGGGCAAACTGAATCTAGAAGGGACCATTCCTCATTTCATGAGAAGAAGGAGTTGAAGGCCCAGAGGGGAGTTATATGGAAAAAGATAAAATCCTAATGAAAGAACCTTCCAGATGATTCGCCCAAGGGATCCTAAGAAAGCAATGAAAATCTTCTCTGCATGAAAATAAGGACCCCATGAAAAGAATAAATAAAGATGCTTAAAGGATCAGTTGAGGATAGGGGGTCTCATCATGAGCCATTCTATCACATCCATGGGTATATAAAAGTATGGCATTACCATTTGTGTCCATCACACCAGGGTAATGGCTCTCAGTTTCATGGCTGAGGGAAAGGGGGTTTCATCATGAGCCAACCTTCTCATCTTCGTGAAAGTACTTGTGGGTGACATTGTCATTACTTGGTCACAATGCCAGGGCAACAACCTCCAACTCACCCTATTCTATATTGAAATAAAATACAAACAAATAAATATAAAAGGCAATTTATGGGCTTGGAAAAAATGCATTATGGATGAAGGTGCGACACCCCCTCCACAAAGGCACCCATAAATGAGATACTATGTACCCTTGCATATCATGAACCCCATTCCCATTGAGTACTTCCCCCATTCATTTCATTTCATTCATATGACTCATATAGGGTTGTTCCTAGACTTAGGGGGTTTGATATATTGAAAAGAGGTACCATGCCAACCCACCCACAACCAAACTTGGAAAAATGTCTAGTTTTTTAAGAACATGTTTGTATGATGTAGTCCTGGTATACATGCTTTAATGGCTCTTTTATTGAATTGATTCACTCATCATGATGCTTTGACTTGATATCCTTGTAGGGCATATACATTTGTCTTGAAAGTACATGTTGGTGGCTATTTTTGGAAGAACAAGCCTAGATTGGAATTCCATGAGGGAAAGCAACCCATAAGATGGATGACATAGGCCCACATTCTAGATGACAAAGAGATTTCTTAGGAGGCCTAGGAAACAACTGGATAGACATAGCTCACCCTTTGCATACCAAACAACTTTACCATAAGGGCAAAAATGTCACTCCCTAGGGGCTTGGTGTCACATTTAAGGAGCATATGGTGGTTGATGATGAATTAGAGCATGACACATGGAATTTTTAGGTGGATAGGCTCCGAATGATTTCCACATGGCCTTTGGGGGCCCTACTTTGCAGCCCATCTCCAACAACTTGCTCAATTTTCCAAAATGTCCTCCTTCAAGGGATGATGTCACCTTTGTTTTAGGGTTTTCTTTGTGCAAAAGTGAAATTAAAGAGAATTTTTAAATATTATCTTTGCAAAGGGGAACTATAAGGGATTTTGACCCCTAATATTGTGTTTTCCATAATATTATGTGGACAAACTTTGCTAGCTACATTTTCTATAAATTGAGATCATAAGATTTCATTTAAGACATAACTCTCCATGGTGAGAGGCTCTTGGATTGAAATTTTTTCTACACTTGGAGTGTTTTTCCTCTTGTTCTTTTGTTTATGGATATTTATTGGTTATGGTTGATGTATATGGTGCGCTACCCTTGACAATATTTCTTCATTTCTTTTTGGTTGTTAGTCTAGCTTTGATTACCTTTTTAATGCTTGAAGGTGCCATTTATTTCATTGTATTATCATTTGTACAAGTTAAAGTTTCTATTTGCTTGATACAAGTAGGGATTATAAGGGCATACAACCCTACTTGTGTTTCCACCATTTTATTGCTAAGGTAATATTGCTTCATAAGGGTTTACTAATAGGAGTATAATTGCATACACCCTCCTAGTTGAAACCCTAGCTAAGAGAAGATTTCCTAAGGGAGTAAAAGGGTTTACACCCCGAAGGAAGTAGCCTATATTTATTCTTAACATTCTCTTGAGTCCATTAATCCTTTCTTAAAGGAACTAGCCATTTACTTATTGCATGGGAGAAATAAATTGTTTCCTTGGTAAACATACAAATTTCAAGTTTTGAAGTTGTCTCTTTTGGATAATGATCTTGATGCCTTGGGAATTATTCCTCCCTTAGGGCATCCTCTTTATCCCACAAATTATTATTTATGTAGTAAAACTAACCTACATCTATTAAGGACTCTTTAAACTCTAACCCTAACCGCTAATATCTCACAAACTAACCCTAGACTAACCCTCTAACTTTGCTAGTTTAACCTACTAACCTAGGTGCATATATTGGGACAGATTTTGGCAATTTTTGATGGTCAGATTTGATTTTGTACTTCATTGAATACTACATCCATAAGGATGATATACTGCTGTAGAAATTTACTTTTATGACAACCATCTTTATTTAGTCTTGAAGTGTTATTTTCGGTCCACACTGGTTACTAATTTTATTGTTGACATTGATAATTAATATAGACCTTTTACTTGATATTTGGATGTAATATATTGCTGATTTACTAACCTATATGTTGTTGTATTTTAGGGACAACAAGCTTAACTTTATGATCCATTACTATACTTGGTTGGAAAAGTGTATTTTCTTGTGTCTCGAGAAAGTACAGGTGCACCGACAACTATCTCTTTACTTGGTATCCATTTACCTCTCTTCACTTACCATTTTCAACCAATCATTTCTTCCATCAATTGAAATTTCGTGGGACTTCTCCTTACACTTCCATTCATCTTTATCATCCCCCCTAGGGTTAGTGGGATCACCTCCCTAGAGTGACCTAGTCACCCTTGAAGTGCGGGACCTACATCAGGGTGACATTGGGTGTCGGATTCCAAAGTTGTAGCACTTACTTTTTTGGTTGGGTTGGGCTTGTCCCAACCTACAACTTGTGCTATAACAAGACCTATTTATTTTCAAGAAGGAAAAGAAGTGTGATTCTCAAAAGGTGCAAAGAGGTTTTGGTGTGTCTTCATGTACGTACAATTCATATTTAATTAACCTTTCTAAGATTTACTTTTTGTTGGCATATTTGGTCATGTGTTTTTTCTATCCTCTCATCTATTTAGATAGAATATATTTTGTCACATTTGGATATGAGTCTTTGCTATCCTCCCATCAATTAGGTTATACCCATAGTGGATTTAACTTTTAAATTTTGGGGATCTACTTATAAGTCTTTGTTATCATCTTATAAATTTAGGGATACAATTAAGAGCCTTTTTTCTATTATCATAAACTCAAAGTTAAATTTTGATGATTTATCCAAGACAATGTCATGCTCATGCATTAATGGATTTGGCTATGTGTTTTTTTTATCCTTGCATCAATTTAAATTCAAATTTTTTTGACTTTATTAAACTAACTTAAAGTGTGTGTGTATTGAAATACCTACAATGCATGTGTACTTAACCTATTTGGCATGTGAAATTTAAATTAATGCATTTGTGGATTTGGTTAGTGACCTTTGAAGATATGATTTGGTTATGGATATTTGAACATATGGAGAAAAATGTAAAAACGTGCTTTGGAGAACCATCATTACGCTACAAGAACACTCAAGGGGGTCTCCCCAATCTATATCTAGATAGGCTTAGTTCCCTTCACCATCCACCATGTAGAATAACTGCAATGGTTGTGGATTTGAGGCATTCATTGACTCATCATGGACTCTAAATTTTATTATTTGGACATCTTGGGTGAGGTTATGGGGACTGTCATCATGATATAGTGTTTCCCCTACCACCCATCACCCATCTTGTAGTAATTTTTAATTATCTCTACCATCATGGACATTTGGATCAACAACTTACATCGACTTACATGCCAATATTTTTAATTATATGTGAGATCTATTAAGAAAAACAATGTTATATGTTTGTCTTATTGCAAAGAGGTTTTTACCATTTAAAAAAGAAATGTCTTCGACAACAATTCCACCTAACATGAAATAATACCCATTGTAATATTTGACCTTCTTCCATCGTCGTCGTCGTCGTCATCATCATAATCATCATCATCATCATCATCATCATCATCATCATCATCATAATCATCATCATCATCATCAACATCACCACCACCACCACCATCATCATCATCATCATCATCATCATCATCATCATAATCATCATCATCATCACCATCATCATCATCATCATCATCATCATCATCATCATCATCATCGTCGTCGTCGTCGTCTTCGTCGTCGTCGTCGTCGTCATCGTCGTCGTCATCGTCATCATCATCATCATCAACACCATCGCCATCATAATCGTCGTCATCATCATCGCCAATGTCATTATCATCATTGACATCGTCATCTACATGGTAATCATCATCGCCATCATTGCGATCATTATCATCGTAATCATCATTTCCATCATCATTATCGTCGTCATGGTCATGGTCATGGTCATCATCATCGTGATTGTCGAAATCATCATCATCATCATCATCATCATCGTCATTAGCATCTCCATGGTCATCATCATCATCGTCATCATCACCATTTTCATCATCACCATTGCCATCATCATTGCCATTTTCATCATCATTGTCATCAACATTGTCATCATCATCATTGTCATCCCCATCGTCGTTGTCAACATCATCATCCCCATTTTCATCATCATTGCAATTGTCATCATCGTTTTCATCTCCATCATCATCAACATGGTCATCATCGTCGCTATCATCATCATCATCATAATCATCATTGTCATCATCATCGACATCATCAGGGTTTTCATCCTCATCACTATCATCATATCCATGGAAATCATCATCATCCTCATCATGATTGTCGCAGTTCTCCTCCTAATCATCATCGTTATCGTCCTGGTCATCATCATCATCGTCATAGTGATTTTCGCAGTCATCATCAACATCATCGCCGTCATCGCCATGGTCATCATCACCATTGTCATCATCATCACCATTGTGATCATCATTGTCATCACCAGTGTCATCATCATTATATTTCGATTGTCATCATCATCGTCATCGCCATCATCATAAACATTATCATCATCATCGTCATCATCATCATCATTGTCAGCATCGTCATCATTGTCATCGTGATCATCATTTCCATTGTCATCATCATTAATTCCATCACCATTATCATCATCATCATAGGGGGTTACAGTATTAGGGGTTTGTAGTGTTAGGGGTAATGATTAATATATATTTAACTATATATTATATAGTTAATTATATAATATATATTAATTAGAATAATATATTAATTATATTATATTATAATATATATTAAATCTATAACGTATTAATTACTATAATATATAATAGTACATATATAATATATAATATATATGAACACATATTTGTTATAATATATACGAATATTAAATTAGTTAGTCATCATCATGGTTGTCGAGGGTTAAAGGGAGGAAGAGTATAGTTGAGGCTGAGAACTCAAGACAACAAACTCTCAAATGTGCACAAGGAAACAAAGACCTCGGTGCCCACTATGGTGCAAGGAAACAGAGACCAAGGGAGGAAGAGTATAGTCGAGGCTGAGAGCTTGAGCTAGTAAACCCCTGCACACGCACAAGGAAAAAAAGACCTTGGTTCCCACTATGGTGCAAGGAACAAAGACCTCTGCCACTACGGTGAAAGGAGACAGAGACCTTGAGCCACTACATGTGCAAGGAGGCAAAGACCTTGACCTCAAGCCAATATTCACAAGGAATCAATCATGGCGAGTAATGGACTATTTTTTTCCATGTTTTCTTATCCTGTGTAAAGTTATAATTTTATCAGTGTATCTAGGGTTTTGTTATCCCGTGTAAAGTTAAATTCAAGTAGAGATATCTAGGTTCATTAATAGAGGGACACAATGTTAATGATTTTCCCTTAAACACAATAATAAGTTTATTACTTACCTTAATTATGATAATGCTCGTTGGGGCAATGGGGGTCAATGGAGAGAACATGAACTCTTAGTTAATGAGCCCCCAATTTCTTGTATTGAAATGTGGGATAGAGTGCTACTACCTTCCCATTAATTACGATAATATGTTTATTACTTACTTTACATCATTGTGCCTAGATTGGTAAGTGACCTTTCCTCTATTATAATATTAGGGGTCAAAGTGTACAAAATCCAAGCATGAAAAAAAAGAGAGACTCAATGGACATCTGACATTATCTATTCAAATACTTGTGCATATATGAAATTTAAAATTCCTTTCAATTCCCATACCAAAAACTATTCTCCATATCAATTACTTGATTGAACATGTCAAAAGTTGAAAGTGACCAACTAATAATACATGTGTAAACAAAAGTGTGTGCACTTCAAAACATGTATACAGACCCAACAGGGAAGCTCCACCTAGGGAATCATCCAATAAATTACAATAATTTTAGCTACAATGTCACCATCATTGGTTCATTTAGTGTAGCTAAATTGCCATCAAAATCTACAAGAAAGTATTTCTTGAATAGTGGACCGTTGGGTCATTTAGTGTAGCAAATGGGCATCGACCTATCTAAGAGGGTAGTGCTTGGATAGTGTAATAGGGGTAAATGTATGTCTAGTCTTCATTGTGTGGAAAGACTTTCCATAACAAGAAAAACATTGAGTTCAGGGAGAAAAAGGCAAACATTTGATTAATAAAGATTTGAACATGTAACAATCACAATAAAAAAATGCATGGATCAACAACATTTCAACCATTTGAACTTAATGTGCAATCCACAAACTGCAAGCATGTGAATAGAAAAATTAGAAACAATATTGAAATATTTTTGTGGACCAACAACCAAATGTATGAAAATTTTATATTTTCAAATGTTTAGAGTATCAATTTTTTCTCTTTGGGTGTAGAGTGAACTGAAAATATTAGTTGCTCTAGTTTTTGTTGCATTTCAAATTTAAGTTTCAAAATTAGGACAAGAGAAACCATGAAAATGGCATGTTTGCAAAATTTGTTGAAGATGTAGTGGGCCAACAACTTAATTTTTTTGGATTAAGAAGTCTTGGAGGAAGGAAGATATAAAGAACACAATTATACAGTGTGAACATAATGGTTATCCTATGCATGTTGCAATAAAAAAGCCCAAAAATTATGAAGCATAGTAATACTTGTTTTTCTAAGATAAAAGAACTTGTAAACCTTTCTATTATTTAAAACAAAAGGAGTAAATTTTCATGATTATAGGCCTCAGTGATATTATCCAAAACAAAGACTTCCCCCAAATGGGGATTGTCTCAATTCATAAAAACAAGAAAGAATAGGTAATCACAAGYATGTACAACATAAATAATGATGCTTAAACATCAGAAAATGCTTACAAATCTATTATTATTGAGTGTAGAATCTTACCTTTCCCTCTTGAACACTTTCATCAAGAGGGAACATGGTTCTTTGTTGCTTGTTTGCTTAGATAACCTATCCACGTCTTGGTCAAAATACCTATAAATGTGTATGAATTGGATTGTTTGTGAATGTAGATTTCATATCCTCTACTTGTGGTAAGCTAACATGAACATTAATACTTTTGTTCTCTTGATCCCATCAACAATTATACAACCAATTTTGGGTTACCATAAATGTTGATCTCCATTCCTCC
>JASDQU010097417.1:0-17027 GCA_032191745.1 Picea mariana | reverse complement strand
GTCTCTATTGTAAATATCTTTACATGGTCAACTTTAGCAACTAGAATTTTATAAAATCTTCTCAAAGCTAGGGTAAAAGGGTTAATAGGTTGCATAGTTGATTTTTTCCCTTAGGTTGGGTTTCATTGGGATGTATTGATCTCTATTCTTTAAACCTATATATAGAATAATTGTAGATATTGTTGTAATATAATGAATGAAATGAATAAAGGAATATTTTGGGTCCCATTAAATATATGAGTATGCTTTCCTTGTGAATGCCTTAATGGAGTTGCATTTCTTATCTATTTGAGTATAAGTTATGGTTTATCTATGTTTCACTTATATCAACGATTTGGTATTTTAGTTATTTTGTTTGTTACACATCTTGCATGTATAAGGTGAATGAATGTTAGCATAATATTGTATGCAAGATTGAAAATATCCTACTGTATTTCCCTGTAACTCTAAAATCTTGGTTGTTCATTGGGTGGGAGCTTCTTCCCTTTGAGAATATTATAAATGCGAGTGTATATAGAATATAGTGGGGATTTTGTTAGAAATCTATGAAAACCTTGGTATAAATAAAGTTCCAACAAATGGTTTTATTGCCAGGACCATTCTTCAAAGGGAGATACTTGTAGGATGAGTAGGAGAATCTATAAGCATGAGGTTCAAGGTGGGAGAAAAGTTTTGAATAATATTTACTACAAGAGGCTAAGTCATGAACATGATAAATGAAGGTGATCCATATGGATTTAGGTGGCCTCCCACCTATTCCAACAAGTTTGGATACCACCAGGTCCTAATAGAATAGACAGATGTATGGAAGACTGCTTTCAAGTCAAAAGAAGCTATTTTTGAATGGCTGGTCATGCCCTTCGGTTTGAAAAATTCTCCATCCAATTTCATGAGGATGATGGAAGATATCCCGCGACCTTTCACCAATACGTTTTTAGTGGTGTATCTGGATGACATACTCATATACAATAAGACTTAGGTGGAGCACTTGCAACATATTCAAAAGGCTCTGCGCACCCTGCAGAAACACAAGCTATATGCCAACTTGGAAAAATGCTCCTTCGGCATGGACAGGGTCCATTACCTAGGCTACATCGTTGATCAACATGGTGTGCCTGTGTATCCATCCAAGATCTAGGTCATCCGTGACTGGCCAACCCCAACCAAACTCACTGAGCTTTAGAGCTTCTTGGGCCTTGCCAATTTCTATTGCAGGTTCGTGTTGGGATTCTCCCATATTGCATGGGCCCTCAGCCAAATAACCAGGGGTGGCGGTAAGGAAAAATTTGTGTGAGGCATGTCCCAACAACAAGTGTTCGATGATTTGAAGCATCTCTTGAGCTCATTCCCAATACTCTCATAACTGGACCTACAACAATACAACAACCCTTTGAGACTGAGACAAATGCTTTAGAGTATGTTGTGGTTGCCGTTCTCACTCAGCATGACCACCCTGTGTTCTATCATAGTGAGACACTCTCAGATGTTGTATGTAAGTAACCTACTTACGAAAAATAAATGTACTCCATTGTACAATCCTACCGCCAGTGGATACATTACATTCTTGGGAAGAAGACAGTCATCCACACTGATCATAAGCCACTACAATTCATGCAGACACAAGGAAAATTGCAGAATGACTACCATTAGAAGTGGTCTACATACTTGCAACAGTTCCACCTCAATATCAAGTATAAAACAAGAAGTACCAATCGAGTCGTTGATTGCCTTAGCCGACCTCCAGTTGTGACACTCACCACGGTGCTAGAATCTTGTGGCCACGAGACCTTCAAATGGACACACCTCTATGAGACAAACCCTAACTTTTCCACCACTGTTGGCCCTTTACCAGGTTTTGAGGAAACACTAGTAATGTTTGACCATTTTTGGGACTTCAACAGGTTGGTTGAAGACGAAGCATCCAAGCGAAGCGGAGATCGCAGGATCTCTCCCTTTTTGCGGGCTTTTTGGGGATTTTAGGGTTTATGTAAAGGGTATGGGATGTTGTCCCATGGGTTTACCCATGCTTAGGCCCATTTTTGTAATGTATAAATAAGTAGTTAGGTGATGTAAGTAAAAGCCATTTTTGAAGGTCATTGTCTTAGTGCATGACTAGCTGGCTTTGTGCTGTTGTGTTGAGGCTTGCAGAGATAAGTGCAAGTGTTTTGTAAGTTCTTTGTGCGCAGACTTTGTAAGGCTTCGTGCTTTGATTTGATTAGGGGAAAGAGGATCTGGCGGGGTGTGCGCATATCTCCTGTCCTTTGCAGAGTTTGATATGTGTCTTGGTGCATGTAAGAAGACTAGAAGAAGCTAATAAAGAAGAAGAAGAGTTGGTGGACGTAGCCCCACATTGGGGTGAACCACGTATATCTTGTGTTGATGTGCTTTGTGAAATGATGTTCTTGTTATTTATGTATCTATTTTCTTAGTGCACTGTTCTTGATATATCATAGTTAGATCTGTGAATTCTTAGTTCTTTACGATGTGAATGAATGTTAGATCTATACTTATGCTAAGTGCTTAGATACATTAGATCTTGATTAATACTACATTGATCTACAACTATGGTTAACCTGCAATGTGAATAAGGGTTAAATACTAATGAATGTTATTGGCTAAGTGCTATATTAAGTATTGTGATCACATATCTGTGTCCCAGCTAGGTTGTAGACACTTGATTCATGCAACCCCCCCTACCTCTACCTCGAGTGAGACTTCATCTGCTTCGCAGGTGTTTCTGAAAGGGTCGGTAGTTAGGGTTTTGTTGGTGCATTTTTGAAGCGTTGAACCCTGGGTCTACCCCTGGGCCAACAAATGGTTCCATTGTTGGGATCTAAAACTATGAATGCTGGGAATTGAAGAAAAGAGGAAAGCTCTGTGCGTAGATCTGTTGTTGTAGTGTGCAATATTCTACTTGACTTGTGAAGCTCAATACTAAGAAATGAACCATATATGAAGGAAAGAGGTAAGATATTAAAGCTCTATGCTCTGATAAAGGTAAGATAAGTGGAAATTTTTGCTTCAAAAGTATGGATCTAGGTATGTTTGAAATATTTTGTCCTAGTCTGAAAACTAGGGCACATCTAGAAGAATGAAGATTTGATCTAAATAAATTTGATAGAAATAGTGCAAGATATGTTATTCCTATGCATAGAAATAATTTTTGGACTAACAAGTGGGTGCAGGATCCTAGAATTGTGTTTTGCAGAATGCAGTTCCATCACTATGATCCTAGTGCGCAGTATAGAAAAGGTTGGGGATCATTTAAAATAAAGAGAGGATTGACACTCTATTATAACTGCAGAAGACTGAGACATCTTGCTAAGGAATGCCCTCATGTAGGTCCTAGTTATCTTTGTTGTAAAGTCATTGATCATGAGGTTTTGGATTGCCCTAGAATGATTGCTAAAGTTGACAAGATGAACATGAGCCAAGAAAACCATGAATAAGGTCAAGAAACTAAGGATATGATAGGAAACCAGAGAAAATCAAAAGCTATGTTATTTCAGCTGAAAGAAACCCTGAATGATGACATAAACGTTAGTTTACCAAAGATCTTAAAATACAAGTAGTGCATAGAGACAAGAATAGGAGACTTTGACATAGATTGTGTATTAGATGAAGAAACCCATGTGAACCTTATGCCATAAAGTAATTGGGAAATCTTGGGAAAGCTTGCTATGATTCCTTCATTGGGAAGGATGGGATCATTTAAAGGAAAAATAATAACCCTATGTGGAAGAGTTACTAATATACCTATGATTTCTCTTGGAACATCGACCGAAGAAGAATTCGAATTCATTAAGTTTGTTTAGAGCAACGACCCTTTTTGCACTTTTATTAGGAAAGACCTGGATTGAGAAAGATCAGATCCAAAGGAAAGAAGAGGAGGAAACTATAGAATAGAAAAAAAAAATTAAGGGATTTTATAGCCAAGAAACTAGAGCGACTAATAGAAGAACAAGAGGACAAGTTGAAGCAATTGAGGGCCAGAGAATTAGCTTTCGAAGTTGAAAGAACACAAGAAGACTTAAAGAACCTATCCATGCAGAAGAAAAGAGCACCTACCCCAGAAGTAGTAAGAGAAGAAGTATCACATATGAACCCTTTGATAGACCCTCAACAATGAAAAGTTACTATGCTGAGAGAAGATAAGAATAAGAATGGAAAAAGGAACCTAGAGACTCAGATCCCAGGAAAGAAGGACAGAAAGATCAGTAAGAAGAAAGAAAAATTAGAAAAATTGTAGAAAGTTTGAGTGAAGATTTCGCAGGAAGAAGGCTTGCAGAACTTGAACATCACTGTAATAGCAGAACAACGCAGAATGGCACTTTTCCACGATGAAGCTATATGACCGTTGGAAGCATCCCGACCGTTAGAATGGTTCTCCGAAATGGTTAGAAACGCAGTTAATGACAGAAAGATCGCCATTGGACCGTTGAGATCGTGCCATAACAGGTGGATTGAGGCATTCCTACCAATTGGAGGAATCCATTACAATGTTGTTTATTTATTCCGTCAAATGTCGCACTAGGACCACTTTTGCAAACTCAGATATTCGAGCTAATAGAGAAGTGATTTCCTACCGCACTGTGTTGTCTAGACCTCTCCATTGAGTTGATTACGTTGAGTATCTGTTTTCCTACCCGAGTTATTTGACCACGAGTGTGTATGTCAGGTGAACATAGCACAATAGAGAATTCCTTGGAGGAGATCCTAACAGACCTTATGGCTGAGAAATTCATTTCTGTAGGAGTACAGGCCTCATTGACGGAAGGATTGCAATCATCTCCCTCGACTAGATGTCGATCTGGGCCATCCCAAACCGCGACAGAGAAGAGAAGAAAGCACTGCGATGATCTGGTGAACACAAAGCAGATCCCGTCGATATTGCCCAACTACATCCTGCCTTTGGTTGGTGCGGTTAGTCGTGACAGCTTCCCAAGAGATTTTGAGTACACACTCATCACTGTGTACCTCCCGAAAGGGATACGCACAGTAGGACCACAGTAGAGACTCATCCCAGCTTTTAAGATAAGTGATTTTAACCTCGACGATAGGAAGAATTATGTGATGCTTGCACCACATTGATACCTGACGAAAACAACTGGGAAGAAGCCTAAGATAGTTCCCCAGCCATGGATCAAGGAGATCGCGAGGTCAACTATATTAAATTTCATGAATATCCCACACTTTGACATACATTAGGAGGTTAATGCATGCGTTAAACTCCTCCTATCGTGCGTCCATGGTGGATACATATGGTTGTATAGGCGCATCACTGTGGATCCAACGTTGATCCACTTGATCACTGGACTAAGCATGCAAGGACTAGATCCACACCGATTCTACCCAGGAAAGACATCAGATTTCTCCTTGGTGCAATGAATAAAGGAAACCTATGGTGATGTGGAGAAGGGGAAGCGAGGCTACAAGGTAGCCTCCTCTAGGATGGCGCAGTGTGCCTAGCCTTTCAATTGATCGTTGGCAAGATCGTCAGGAATAATCGAATGACACAAGTCACGGGGTTTGTAGTTGACCTCGCAAGGAAGTGCGTCGAAGGAATGCAGATGAACTAGGAACGCTACCTCATCAATGATTTGGATAAGAACTGTCGTGAAACACAGGACCAAGGCTACGAGTTCCACTTTATTTGGCTGTTGATCTTAATATAATTTTTTGCTTGGGAGATTCTAGAGGGAGAAACATTCCTAGAAGTCGAGCCATCAGAACCACTAGCCACAAGGTTCACCACCTTGTGGTATTCGATCGACATGGTGAAGAAATGGAAATAAAATGCGGTGTTCCACACCTACTTCTTACAACTCAAGAGGGCCATTGAATCCTCCCCCTGAATGACGTTGAATACACTCCATCAATTCAAGCCACTCACAAAGTTCCATGCAGACTGACACTTCATATATATCACTACGCGCGAGGAAGAAAACAAGGAGGAGCTACAATCTTACTACAAATTGATTGAGGACGATATGGAGGAGATAACCAAGGAATGGCCTGCAGAATTCCTTGTACCAGTAGAAGATACAGATCTCTCCAACCCTGATATCATTGGAACCCCATTAGTCACCCGGGTCAAACATGATGGATAGGGAAGCGTCAAGAAGAAGAAGAAAAAGGAGGAAGTGCAGGACATATATAGTGAGGAAAAATACAACGCATTAGAGGAAACTGCGTCTGATTCACCTGCAGGAGGAGGAGGTGATGAAGTAAGCCGAGAGGAGGAAGGGGAAGAAGAAAAGGGTGAAGTAAAACCACCAAAGGATCTACTTACAGAGGCCAAGAAGTCCAAGAAAAGGAAGGGTTCTCCGTAGAAACCCTCAGCACGGAATAAATCCTGAGCCAGTAAGCCTCAATCATAGAATGTCCTCACGATGGATGATATCCATCTCATCATCACAGCTATCGAATATGCCTCAGAAGACATCGTACAGAGAAATGGAACGAAGAAAGAAACATTATATGAAAAGATCGAGAAACAATTGAAAGACATCCAACAAGCTCTCCAGTCAAGCCGCACAGTGCCCATTGCGCCACCCTCCATAGAGAATGTAGAATTGGGGGATGAGCCCACCCAATTGCACAGATTAGCAGATGCAATAGAGACTCAAATTCATCGAGTATAGGAAGAAAAGGAGCAAGCCACAGAGGCCTTGAGGTAATAAAAAGAGGAGGCCTTAGAGAAACTTCGACTGGTGCAGCAGGAGAAAGATGACATTAGAGCGAAGCTCGATGAGGACAGAGAACAAATCCATAGAGAAAGAGACCATCTACTCACAAAGAAAACTGTGGTTAAAGAGGCAGTGAATAGAGCACTTTGATCTGTTCCAAGCTTGGAACAGACGGAAGAAGAGACAAACGAGAGCCAAGTAGGAAAGCTCGTTGAGGCTATTCAATAGCTTCAAGCAAGAGTAGAAGAGCTAGACATTCAAGCAGTTCCTAGCACTCTGCAGGAAGTTTGGGATCAGAGGGAATAATATTTCAGGAGCACAGTAGAAATAATAAGGGTGTTGGCCTCAAAATGCAATCAAATCAGTGACCAAAGTCCGTAGACCTATGAGTGCCTTGCAGAAGACCCAGAGCTGAGGATATTGGAGGCACAACTCTTGCATGCGAAGCAGCAAGCATCGAATGTGCAAGCAAAACTAAAACAACTTATGGACATTGAGAAGATGAAGAGGTTGGAGGAGTAGTGGACAGTTCAACAAAAAATCACTTCCATCCAGAGTAGAGTTATGGAGGTGACTCATAGACTCCAGCCGGTGCAGGACGAAGCTTGTACACTTTTTGAAGAAATTGAGGGACAAGGATCACAACTGGAACAGGTGGTCACAATAGTAGAACAACACTTGGAAGGGCCTATCATCGAGAAAGTACTTCAATATTTCACCGAGTAGGAGGCTCCGGTGAAGCAGCAAGTCAAGGCAGCTCGAGCTAAGCTCAAGTTCGTCGAAGTAGAGCTGCCCAGATCAGAGTGACTCTGGATGAGTCACAGGTGAGTGTTGGGGGCCTGTTGGCTCTTCACCATTTTTTGAGGAAACAATGGTCATGTTTGACCATTTTTGGGACTTCGATAGGCTGGTCGAAGACAGAGCGCCCAGGTGAAGCAAAGATCGCAGGATCTCTCTCTTTTTGCAGGATTTTTGGGTCTTTTAGGGTTTACGCAGTGGGTATGGGATGTCGTCCCATGGGTTTATCCATGATTAGGCCCATTTTTGTAATGTATAAATAAGTAGCTAGGCGATGTAAGTAAAAGCCAGTTTTGAAGGTCATTGGCTTAGTGCATGACTAGCTGGCTTTTTGTTGTTGTGTTGAGGCTTGCAGAGCTAAGTGCAAGTGTTTTGTAAGTGCTTTGTGTGCAGACTATGTAAGGCTTCATGCTTTGATCTGATTAGGGGAAGGAGGATTTGGCAGGGTGCGCACAGATCTCCTGTCCTTTGCAGAGTTGGATTTGTGTCTTGTTGCATGTAAGAATACTAGAAGAAGCTAATAAAGAAGAAGAAGAGTTGGTGGACATAGCCCCACAATGGGGTGAACCACGTATATCCTGTGTTGATGTGCTTTGGGCAATGATGTTCTTGTTGTTTATGTATCTATTTTCGTAGTGCATTTTTCTTGATATATGATAGTTAGATCTATGAATTCTTAGTGCTTTATGATGTGAATGAATGTTAGATGTGTACTTATGCTAATAAGTTCTTAGATACATTAGATCTTGATTACTATTGCGTTGATCTACAACTAGGGTTAATCTGCGATGTGAATAAGGGTTAAATACTAATGAATGTTATTGGATAAGTTCTCTGTTAAGTATTGTGATCACAGATATGTGTCCCAGCTAGGTTATAGACACTTGAGTCCTGCAACTCCCCCTGCCTCTACCTTAGGTGAGACTTCATATGCTTTTCAGGTGTTTCCGAAAGGGCTGGTAGTTAGGATTTTTTTGGTGTGCTGTTGAAACATTAAACCCTAGGTCTACCCCTGTGCCAACAACCACCTACCAAATGAGGGGAAAAAACTTAGTTGTCGCTAATTTCCATATTCAGGATGGGATGTTGTACCATCTACACCATCTCTGTGTTCCATCTAGCGAGTGAGCAAAGCTTATTTAGGAATCCCACTACAGTCGTGTGGTAGGACACTTCGGCATCGAAAATACAGTGGCAGTACTATAGAAACATTTATATTGGCTAAAACTTTGACAGGATGTGGGAAAGTATATCAGGTCTTGTTGGTCCCTTCGTTTTTGGTTATAAGTTGCGCAAGGAGGACTAAAGTCCCAGTTTTGGTCAAAAACGTGTTGCGCAAGATACAAAATTGCTGGACAGTGGAACAAGTAAAGAAATAAAAATTGGTTGCGAAACAGGACAACGCAACGCCAGCAAGGTAAAAGTAGTTACAACAAAACAAGAACAAGAAAGCATGTGGAGCCCAAAACCAGAAGATTCCACTCAACCTATATATGAGATGCATATTATTGTAAAAGGGTTGGGTTTTCTACTTTTATTGTTGGGTATGGTTGGGTGTAGCTTCTTGTCTATAGGGTTTTTTCATATATGGTATAGAGTGCACAAACAAAAAAATGGATCTGTGACTATAACTTGTATACATTTTGTGGAAAAGGGTAGTTAGAGCTCTGTGACATGAGTCTAGAGCAAGAAGTTTGTAAAAGATTACTAATTTGTATCTTTGAGATTGTATCTAAGAATCTTTGCTGATAATATATAAAGAAGGAACTAAAATTTTGAAATCACTGTGTCATTATGTGTGCATGTTTATGAATTATCTCCTTCCAGTACTTATTTATGCTTAATAAGATCAATATGTTGTCTTTGTTTACAAATTATTCTGTAACCTGAATGTCTTTAGTTCCAGTATGAATGAGTTCATATATGTTCTATGGTTAGTCTATCTTGCGCAAGATCAGGGTGAATGTTGAAGGTTTGGGAAACCCACCTAAGTATTCTCCTTGCCCTTCCCTATCTTTCTGTATTGGTTGCGCTTCGGGTGAGACTCCTTCTCTTCGGAGGATATGAAAATTCCAGCGCTCTAGACTACTCAGTGCCTTTTACTGGTAACCTGAGAAGGAACCTGGTCTGATCAATTTTGTGCCAAAAAAATGGTTCCATTTTCGGGACCTACGTTAAAAGGGAACCTGTAGGGAGAATGCTTCTACACATTCACAGATCTGATATTCACTAGTGATGGGAGAAAAATTGTGACACCTTCATATGGAAAGAAGTAGAGCTGAGAGGAAAAAACTATGAAAGATACATGGGAGGTTGTCTTTTACTCAAAAATATCGAGCGAGCAGTACAAGCTATTCTAGGTTATGTTCCCAGAAGAATTTTTCCATTGGATAAATAGGCTCCAAGAAGCTCCAGAATTCCAAGAATGAGTCAAGAAGAGCTGCTCTTGGGATACATAAAATATCGCAACACTTCATCGACTGGATCACCTAGTAATGTGAGTGATCAATTTCTGGGTCAATACAACATTAGGAGGGTATATTATTGAGTTTGCAACTGAGAATCACCAATATTTTTCACGGGAAGAAGAAAATTTCAAGAAAGATGCAAGGGGAAGACTGTTGAAAGAAATCCCCCTGTGGATTAAGGTTTTGTTGATGGAGGAGGGGATGTTTATTATGTCCCCGAATGAGATGGTAGCGTAAACACCCTCACTTGGGGTGGGGTGATTTTGGGGTGGAGTCATGGCCTGAGAGGGGTGAAAAGTTTCTTTGAAAAATGGGGGAGCAACAAGAAATGGACTCAAGAGATGAGCGAGCCTTGAAAAGAGCCACCATAGTTGAGAAGTGGTGGTGCAGTAGGATAAAGAAAGCAACAAAATAGTCCGAGAAGTTGCGGAAAGAAGTCGGACCAGGAGAAGTCAAGGAAGGAAAGAGGGCAGAGTTGTGAAAGATGAGAAGATAGGAAAGACTGGTTAGTCAAATATTAAGTGAGAGAGAAGCACAGAGAGAAGGAAGTCCTCAGGAGGGTGGATAGGAAGGAGAACATGTAGAAGTATAGGAAAAGGAATCTAACATGGATCTTGAAGAATAAAGAGAATATTCATCCCCGATGCCAGTAGATATCAAGAATCCGACTGAAGAGACCACTTCAAAGGATGAGAATGAGACCCCCCAAATCAAAGAAACCAGCCCTGAAGCCAGTGGCACTAGCCCTGAATCACCCATACCCCAAGTGTATTTTATACAAGTGGTAAATTCTATACTACCTTCTTATGATATTTATGTTCCAGTATAGTCAGTAAGTCAGCCACAATTGGGAAGAATGAATACTGGGAGGATATTGGGATCCCTTAGTAGATCGTAACTAGGATCGTTAGGTTTTATTTTGGTTGGAGAAGTAAGATCAGAAATGGATGGTAATGCGGGAGGTTCGATTGCTCGATACCCATAATCCTGGGGTAAGGGAGACGATGATTTTGAGCAGCATTGTGATGCAGGAGCATCATTGGCAAGTGCATAGAGGTGGGACCACCCAACACGTGAGAGTTCCTTAGGAACTTCAACGTGAGAAATCACAAATGATTTTGGGATCCACCTCCACACAATGTCGAAATTCACCTTTGGAGGCACGCTTGAACCGGTGCCGGGTTTTTCCCTTTGAAGCAAGTTTTTGAAATTGTAAGCAGAGCAGAAGTTTCCACTTTCGCTCTGGAATACGACTAGACTAAGATAGCGTAGGATAAGGTTTAGAGTAGGTAAGTAGAAGGGGAAACCCTAGGAACATTTTGAGTTATGTAAAGGTTTGTAAGCTCAGTTAGCGACGGAGGGAAGAGAGGGAAGAGAGGAGAGAGTTGTAATATAGACAAGTCATCTGTAAGAGAACTGCGAGTGAGCAGAAGATCTCAGTTTTTGGAGCTACTGTATTTTGTATGTATTTAGTAGCCAGTGGGAACTTATGAATAGAACAGAATGGAAAATTGACCCAAATGTGTTGTGCTTGGGCTGTGTGTATTTTCCTGTTATTTTCTTTTTTGTAAACAAGTGAATGGAACGGTGAGTTGTTCCCAGTTTCAATTATTTCTCTTTGTTAGGGGCTCTGTAAGGTGTGCATCGAGCCAGAGAGAAACATTGTGGAATTGTTTTCTCTTCATTAGGATCTCTACAAGGTGTGCATTGAGCCATAGAGAAAATGTCGTGAATCTAAGCTATCAAACTCCCTCAAACGCAAGGAGTGCGTGGGAGTCGGAATCTGAACCAGACAAAGTTCAAGAGGGATAACACTTTGGAAGTGTTGTTGGGATCCAAGTACCCATTCCCTAGGAGGAACAAAGACCGAGTCTTCGCAGACTTAGAAAATCTTCTAAGTCGAAATCGAGTAAAGGCTCAGGAGGAAGAACGCCATCGAGCGTTGGATCGCGGTGGAAATCCCTGCAGACCGTCTGATTTGAAGGGAGGAGTGCAGGATTTAACCCTGCATAGCTCCAGGAGGAGAATTCAGAGATTTGAACGGACGGTGGAGAATCCTCGAGGAGGAACACTGAAACCCCATAGGTCGTTGGATCAGGTGGAGCTGCAAGGAGGTTAGCAGCTAGAGTTTCTTGACGTTAATTTTAGAATTTCGGGGACCGTGAGTTGAAAAGACAGGGGGTCCTGTCTTTCAGGATCTCGGATCACGAAATCGTGAAATCGTGAATCAACCAAGACCATCGATCACAGGGATTGTCATGAGCCATCGATCGGGCACCGGGGCATTTCGGCATTTCATCTTTTCGGCAACCAGAGACTCCAAGGAGTAGAGACATCCCCTTGCATCTTGATTTCATGAAACACGAAATCCCAAAAAGGAATAGGCGCCAGGTCATTTCGGCTCTTCAACTACCGGAGACTCCAAGGAGCAGGGATACTCTTTGTATCTTGATTTTGTGAAACCTGAAATCCCAAAATCGAGAGGTGCCAGGCATTTTGGCATTTCAGCCACTGGAGGTTCGAAAAGGGAAAGGAAGGACCTTTGCATCGTGATTCCCTGAATCACGAAAACATGAAGGAGTGAACACCAAGCCAGTTCAACATTTCGTGAACCGGGATTTTGAAAGACAGAGTACAGAAGGGAGAACGCTCACTTCACGATTCCCCGAATCACGAAAAATCTCGTGGCATATTATCATGGGCTATCATTTCAGAATTTTGAGTACCGGGTACTCGAGAGGCCAGGAATCGGGAACCTGGGAGTCCCGACTCACGAAACCACGAAATGCGAAGACCTGAAAGGCTAAGGGAGGAGCCAGTTGAGGCATTGTGCCTTTTCAACATTTTGGAAACCGAAAGTCCAAGAGGACAAGGATTCAGGGATAATTCTCTCACAAGAGTCCCAAAACCCTGAAAAACCCGAAAGATATGTTGGGTCAGAACAGAGAGAAGAGCGCCAAGGAAAAAGGGTGCGCGCACAGATTTTGTTGAAGGCCTGTGCCATAGGAGAAAAGGGGGGCCTGTGGATTTGTTCAAAGGGTTCTAGAAAGAGCCTGAAGATCTATTTTAGCTCAGAAGAAGAACGATCCAGAGACTGGGAGGTCAATGGACCCTGCTGAGGTAGGGGATCTGCATCACATTGGTTCCTATGTGAAGCAATATGGAGGTCAAGAGGGACTCTATATGCGAATAAATTGGTTGATTTCTAGACTGCCTTGAGAGGCCATGCTCTCAAATGTAACATGAAGTCTATTGATCCAGGAGTGATCCAGGAGTAACATGAGTACAAGGTCAAGCATTCACACTTGACCAGGTACGAACAAAGTTCATAGAGGAATTTAAGCTACCTCGATTAGAACAACAAGCTCTATCTGAGTTGCACGAAATTCAACAAAGGGAATGTGAATCAACCTGAGAATATAGCAAGAAGCTTAAAGATGATATAGGGAGACTAGTGCATATGATCCATGAAGAACATCAAAGAGAATAGTATATCTAGGGATTTCTACCTATGACATGGATTCTGTTAACGTAACAACGGATAACCACTTTGACAGATGCCTTGGAACAATCAATGAACATTGAATCCATGGTAGGATATACGAGAAACCTGGGAGTGACTAGACCCCTAGTAGATGCAAATTTGGTGCAAGTACAAGGGAAAATATCAATGCTTACAGAGAAGATTCAATAATTGACGATACCTAGACTAGGACGACCCTAAGTCTGGTGTATTGGATGTTACACAGAAGGACACCTAGTGAAAGAATGTCCACAAATAAGGGGAATGGGACATCCTCAGAATTCGATGGGACCCTCACCAGGACCCACTGGAGGAGTTGCGCAAGTATCCATGAATTTACCATTCCATACCCCAACCCCATATCATGATTTTCCAGGTAATCAAGCAGTGCCATCAATTGAGTATTGAGAGATTTTTCAAATCCATGGGCATGGGCCAAGACAATGCCCCATTATTCAAAAATATTCAACAATGTCAAATACTATGCATTGTGAGTTTTGCACATATACCACACATTCTACGAATCAGTGTAGAGTGTTGGATGCACTTGCAGATAAACTGGATTGAGCATCATTTAGGGTGAATGAAACCCCTCAGGTGTAACACCCCATGGTCGAGCCCCTACTGAATTGTAATTATGTTTATAGGTTGGTGAGCCAAGTGTTTATAAGATAGAAGACTATGTGTTTTATTAGGCCAGAGATCCCAGATGCTAAGGCCAATGAGCCTAATTTTGTATATGTAAATACTCACATCGTTAATAAAATTACATCGTTGTGTGTAGACCGACCACGAAGAAAGAGTTATGGGGGAATAATCTCCACTAGCTAGGGAAAGGGAAGGGGCTAAGTGTCTAGGAATAGGGGCTAAGTTAGAGGGATTACCTCTAAAGGAATAATATTATATTGTTATTTCCTAGAGGCTAAGATTTGACATAACCATGTTTTCCTAAGTTCCTGGGGAAAGCGAACGAGTGTTAAGTGGAGCTCATGTAGCTTCAGGAAGACATGTGTCAAGCTGGGAACATGCAGGTTTTAGGTGGGAAAGTCAGCTTGTTGGGGGTTCCCTCACCATTCTCGTGATGGTCACCACTCTAGAAGTTAGCCATAATCCCCACCGATGCACACACTGAGACAGGGAGAGCCTTGACATAGCCAACCATTGCCTCCATCCTCGATCTCTACAACTTATGAAACTCGCACACCTGTGTTATGAAGCTAACATTTTTTTTCCTGCGAAGCACAACACGACTGGGTAGTGTCTAATCAATAGAACACCTTATCCTTTGTTGTTTCTACCCATGTTTTCTCTGGACTGGTGTGGCTTGTTGTCATTACTAGATACCATGCCCAATTTTTGTTGCAGAGGTTACCGTTGGACTGAGGAGTTGGATAGAAGAGGCAGGCTATCTGGCCTATGAGCAACTCTCTCCAGGTGAGAGAGTGTGCTCAGGAAGTGATTTCTTCTGGAGGGAGTCCCATAGTATCTAAAATACTCTTAGACTTCTGATCAAGCTTAATGTTGAAGCCCTGAAAGGTGTACACTCTTGGGGTGAGACATGTGTGTGGGGAATGAGGATCTATGGGTTGTGGGTGTAAGTGGCTCTTGGGAAAAAATCCTTCCTGTTCATCTGTGCGAATTTCCTATTGTCCTTTCCAAGCCTAGGAATCCCTTGCCCAGTGGAGTTTAGTCTCAGCTCGGGAGTGACCCACTTCTGAGCATGATGAGAAGCATGGTCTAAGGCTAGGAGGTTCATGGAAGGTATGCACGTAGTTGGTGGTCATCTATTAAAAGATAAGTACCAAATCTTTGTTCTCTGTATGATGGGTATCTTGAAGTCAAGTTATAATGTTATTAGAATTGTCTGTATATATTGCATGTATGTTTTAATGTTTATTCTGCATGAATAGGTGTATGAACAAAATGCTATAACTATCAAAATTTCATTAGATAGATATGTATATAAGTATATATGGTATCATAGCATGAAAGTTATTCGGTGGTATGGCCTGGCCTACCAGTTTAAGGTTGTGAATGTCACAAAATGGAATCAGAGAAGAAAAAAAATGATATGGTTGTTTAGGTAGCGTTACTCGACAGAGGTTTGAGGGTCGGGGACATTATAGAATGGTATCAGAGCCACGGTTTCAACACTGAGCCTAGATGGGCCATGTTAGTGGTTAATGAGACAAAGGTTTCAAAGTGAATTGTTGTAGAGACATACAAAAATTGAAGTTCAGAGCATCACTGGGATTGTGTTCGGAAGCTCAGAAGGTGTAACAGTTTATGGAATGGCAACAAAGAAAGAAGCCACAACAAACATTGTATTGGGCCGCGAAGTTTGAATTTCGGTATTAGGATCTATTCGGGAGAAACAAAGTATTCTAAGGTAAAACCTTCTGAAGCTTGAAGTCTCGAAGTCCAGATTTAATCCAGACTATTCATCGAAAGAGACACGTGTCAACAGATTATCTAGTTTGGGAATTTGACGTTATGGAGAAACGAGGTGTGCTAAGGTGAATTCTTCCGAAGTCCCGAAGCCCAAAGTCCCGAAATGACGTGGCATGATGATGTCACCCAGGGGGACGTGGAACTCCTTAGTCCTACCATGTGTCAGTTAGAATGAAACTTTGATGACCTTGTTGGACCAAAAGCAATCTGACACATGGGGCCACGTGTCACCACCTTAATTGTTGACAGTTGTACAATGTGAACCCTAGAAGATAAAGTAGTTCAAAAGTTCATATTTGAAGATACTTGAGGAATGCAAGTGAAAAATATTCCGAAGCCTGAAGTCGCGAAGTGACATGGTGTGATGACATCACCAAGGATGATGTGGACACATGGGATGTGCGTCGTATGTCAGTGAGTTAAGAACCTTTGGGAGATAGAAACGCCAGTTAGAATGTGAAACATGTCACCCATCATATTGGACAGTGTGTCTTCTTATAGTATTCCACCACATGGCACTCTTCTTGAGCATGGTTAGTGGGGCCCCTGATGGTCGCAGGGGATGCATGGCACCAGACCCTGCACTTCAGAGGATAGCCACTTCAGAGGAAAGTGGGTTCACGTGGGTTGAGAACTACCAAAGGCCGAAGAACCAAAGTTCATCGTGACCGTTGATAGTCGTGGATGCGTGTGAGAATATCTAACACTCCGGAGAATTTTCACTCCAGAGGTTTTTGGCATTGAAGGCTTTGGAAACCCTGAAGCATGGAGCCCCAAAGATTATTATGGTCATTGATTTGGGTGGAGAGCGGGGACTGTTGATTCCTCTCACGTTAATTGCAAACTTTGCAAGTTTGGAGTTCGGGAGATTGGCATTGCGGTGAGTTGAAAACTCTCGAAGACTGAAACTACGAAGCACAGAGTAAGTTCCCAACTATTAGCACTTGGTCACAGCCATGGTCACACATGAGTTGAGGGCTGTAGAAAAAGGGGATAGCACCCGAAAGTGAATTGTAAGAACAAAGAAGGGCTCGGATATAGAATCGTGGGGATTCTTAATCGACACAGAACCGCCAAAAATAGAGTCTGATATTATTT
>JASDQU010097416.1:3157-16272 GCA_032191745.1 Picea mariana | reverse complement strand
TTTTTCCTCGGTTTGGCTAAAATCCAATGAACATTCTAGTTGTTCTGGTTTCTCTTTTCTTGGATATTTAATAATAGTTTCGTACATTCTTCCATATCATGGTCCGATGCGTGACAATGCATACAAGTTGTTGGTGGAAGTGGACATTCCCTTGCATAATGTCCTAGTTGTTAACAATTGTGCCATACTACTGATCCTCTACCTCTTCCAAAACCTCCTCTCACTTGTCGTCCACCTCTGTAGCCCGATAGATATCCTCTCAGTGCATTATACTAAGGTGCTTGATTGTACTACACGATATTGTACTGAGGTTGTGTTGTGTTGTATTGTGGTGGCACGATATTATATGGTTGTTGTGTAGTATTATACTGCTTTTGCGCAGTGTTATATGGGGATGGAACTTGGTTAAATTTTGGTGCGGCTTGCCTAGTCATCATTTATCCCTGCACTCTATATGCATCTGATGTCCTCTCTCGAATCAAATCCATAGTTCTACAATCTTTGTCATCGTGGCCCACTGACTTGCAAAAGTTTCAATATGAACTCTTTGGGACTGTCTGGTATTTCTGCATCATTGGGCAGTGATATGGATCATGGCTCGATGTTTTATAGATTCTTCACCATAGGGCCTCTTGTTGGTAATGAATTTGGCATTCCTGCTGCCATATAATGTGTGAATGTTGGACATTCGTTCTTGTGGTGTCCTTCTGTCCTACATGTAGTACACCAAACAACTTCTCATTTGTCGTTACTTTTATTCTGGTTTAGCTGGAATGTTAAATTCTTCAAATCCTCCTTTTTTTCTTCGATGGATGGATCCATCTACTGATACTGGTTTTCTTCCAGTTACAGGGCTTCCTGTAGAGCCTCTGCCTACGTCTGAAACTTCTGTTGTCGCAATGGGTATTTTAATGTGGTAGCTGTGAATTGATGAACATGTGCCTATGATGCATATCGGTCATGAGATATTTCAACTTTCCCTTCAGTCTCTTGAATCTCTGGTCAATCTCCCATACAAATTCTCCCAGTTTTTGTTTAATTTTGATCATCTCGTTCATGTATTGATCTTTTGAACTTGGCTTCTGGAACTCATTTATCAACAATTTCTTGATGTCTGCAATTGTTCTGGTTGTCCCCAGTGGATTGTTTGTAGCTAAGCTCATATACAAATCTAGTGCGCGATGCTTTAGTGTAATCACTAGTTGTGCTAGTTTAGTATCTTCATCTGTGATATGTTTTTCTTCCCAAATCTTCTCACAGTTGAACAAATTTTTTTACAGGTCCTCTGACGCTTCTCCTTTAAATTTTGGTAACCTTATGGTGGGATCATGTCCTGCCATTCTGAACGTTGAACTACTACCTCCACGCGATGTAGATACTTGACTAGTGCTTCCTGAACTGGCTCCTCCAGTTGTTGTTCCTTGTGTAGATGTACTTCTTGTTGTCTTTCTTCTCTCGAAATTCGGTTGTCTAAACAATGGTGTTCTCTTTGGTGTATTAGTTGCACATGGGTTTATGGGTTCCACACTAACATTAATATGGATAGGATTGGTGCCTTCTATTCCCATTCTTGGACCTCTCATATTCCTCTCATATGTTGCACATGGGATTTCCTCAATCTACTCCACAGCTCAAAGATCCTCTACCTCTTCCTCGTCACTCGCCAAGCCTTCCCTCGCAGCTATGACTCTCTTGTTGGTATTCACCTTGTATTGGTAGGGTACTCTGCTACACGTCTTTCCATTTGTCACCATGATCTACTTGATCTGGTCATCATCCATCATGATTGGGTCCGAGGGTTCCTCCTTCTTTCCCTCATCCTTTCCTCCTTCCATTTCTCCTTTTTCTGTCAGTGCTTCCCCCCTTCCCACAGACATGCAGGAAATTTTAGCTGTCTGACTCTGTCATCATAACCCCTTTGTTGCATATAAGTATCTTAATAGAAGTATAAAATGATATAATGTACCTTCCTCGAGGTCTGCATAGAAACTCTTGCTCCGTTGCACTATATGACTTCACTGTATTTACTGCAAACTCTATTATAAAGCTCGCCACAATACTGTCGAGCCAAAAATCTACCTCGGGGGTGAATTTGTCGTTCACCTGCTGTAACTCCTCAATCTATAATGGGATCCACTCTAACTATCAGATCTGGTTCGTTGCATGGTTATCCTTCATCCTTAGTATCCACTCTTGCAATAAGTGTGGAAAATCACAGAAAAATAATTCATGTAAATCAGTAAACACATATTTCTCAAGATATTGGCGGGGTGTTATTATAGGGTTTTGGTTATCTTTCTATGAAAAATCTATCTCTTTTGTCCTTAGTGAGCTTTCGATCTCTGTCTTTGTGGGATTCCATGGTCTCAACATCCCCTTCTAGTGGCTCATTGCTTTCTTCTCTTCTTTAATATTCTCTTGATCCATCTCCAACAGATCTTACGTATCTTTTAACAGATTTTCAAACTATCTCATCTACTCAATCCTCTATTCTTCCTACTTATGGCAATGGAACCATTTTTTGGTTATTCATATATCCTATCTGAAGTGACCCAGGGTTCATGTATGTTCAGGGTTCCAACAAAGCCTCTAAAACTATCGACCCTCCTAGTCAACCATAAGGCAACGCATTGGACAGGGTGCACTGCGTCATCTCACCCGAGATAGTCTTAATGGGTGGCTACAATACTCATGTGTTTGCAACCTAGGATTAAGAGGGGGGTCTGAGAACTTCATGCTGAGAGTTCTATTTTAACTTATTAACGCAATACACTGCCATTTATGATTACATAGGGAATATAACAACTCATTCATTTAGCATATCATCAACTACTGAAGACAATAAATAAACACATGCATTCAATCACATAACACATGTTTTACCATGGTTCACCCCTCTGGGCTACGTCCACAAATATATGGCTCTTATCTCTTTTATTATAGTAGTTTTGAAACTACAGCGCCACGCGCTTTACAACTCATCTCAGATGGGTTGAGATCTATTATGAGGTGGACTAGATCACACCAGGCTCCTTAGCCTGTGATCCAACCCTTAAGATCTACCCTCCTCAGTCCTCTCTAGCTCAAAAAATTACAAAATTAGGTCATACAACAAAATATTACATTGCATCCACTTCCTCACATCTATCTCTCTCTCTCCATGAGACCTAGGTATCTATATTTATATTTTTCTGGCTTGCCATCCATTACAATGTGTTGTAAAAACCCTAACCCTAACATCGTTAGGTATTCCATGCATCTACGCGTGATGCTCTTCCTTCCAACTGTCGCTTCCCTTGTGCATGCCCTCTTTCCCAAAATCGCCTTTCTTTCCGCTTTGTCCTGCTTCCAACACATGGTGAATGGCCAGCATTTATTTTTCATACGTATATTGGCCCAGATTGTGACCACTCAAAAATTGGCTAGTAAATGCCAATGGTCAGCCATATTGGGTGATCACTGCACCTATACCCATGTTGGAAGAATCGGGTTCCACCACAAAGGTTTTGTTGAGGTCAAGAGATGCTAGGACATGGGTATTTCACATGGCCCTCTTTAACTCTCTAAAGGCTTTCTCAGCAGCAGGTGTCCAATGAAATGCATTCTCTTAAGGAGGTCATCAAGGGCTTATCAATTTTTCCATAATGGTTGAAAATTTTCCTGTAATATCCTCTGAGACCAAGAAAACCCCTTAGGAACTTTAAGGTCATTGGTCGCGGCCATTATTTCATAGCTTGTACCTTTTTGGGGTCCACTTTTACCCCATATCTGTTGACAATGTGCCCCAAGTATTCCACTCCGTTGGAGCCAAATTAACATTTGGTCTTTTTGACAAACAATTGGTTTTCCAACAACAATTGAAGGATTTTTTCCACATGAAGAAGATGTCTATCCCAGGTGTGGCTATAAATGACGATGTCCTCAAAGAAAACCAAGACAAAATTTTGAAGGTAAGGTTTCAATATTTTATTCATGAGACTTTTGAAGGTGGATGGAGAATTGAAAAGGCCAAAAGGCATGACCAATAATTCATAATGCCTCCCATGAGTTTTGAAATCAATCTTCGGAATATCTTCCTCCTTCATCTGTATTTGGTGATAACCCGAGCAAAGGTCTAATTTGGTGAATACACATGCACATTGTAGTTCATCCAGAAAATCATCAATGACAGGAATGGGAAATTTATCTTTGATGGTCAGTTTATTCATGGCACGAAAATCAGGGCACATGCGCCAATAACCTTCTTTCTTTAAAACCATCACCACTAGTGAAGAATATGGGCTAGTACTAGGGAAAATTACCGCCACCTCTAGTAATTTTTGTACCATATTCTATGTTTCATTTTTCTAAGAAAAGTGATATCTGTAGGGACATACATTGGGGCTTGAGTGCCCATAAGGAGAGGGATTTTATGATCATGGTCACCCCTAGAAGGAATTAAGGCTATAGGAATCTCAAATATCTTGGGGTACTTGTCCAAGATGAGTTCTAGGCTAGGAGGAACTACCCGAGAGGCCTGTTCAGTGACCTCGATGGAATTAAATTGGGAAATCACACAATGGTGGATTTTTTTCTAGAGTTTTTCCATCCTGTGAGAGTTGATGAAATAATGAGAGCCCTATTGGAGACCCATGAGAGTATAGGGATGATATTATTGGGTCAAGCTCATATATAATTCTTGATAATCCATTGTGATTGGCCCTAGAGTGCAAAGCCATTCCACACCTAATACAATATCACAACCACCCATGGAAATAGAGAACATGTGGGTTTTCAGAACGTAATCACCCATTTGGAGTTTGCAATTCTCATAGCGTCTCCCACACTTCATAGTACCACCATTAGCGATGACGGTATGAAAATTAGAAACAGAGAGGATAAATAAATTGATCTCATCAACAAGCCATTAATGAATAAAATTATGGGTTCTACCACAATCAATCAATACCACAACCGACCTATGTTTAACATATCCCTTGATCTTCAATGTCTGTGGGGATGATAAACATGAGAGTGTAAGAAGTGATATCACCGGTTCCACAAATTCCATCGGCATGACAACTGGATCTTCGATAGGATCACTTGGTTGAGCTTCCTCTTGGTCGGAAACCTCATATGATGGGATGTGGGCATAGGAAGAGGAATTTGAGGCATCAATATAGAATAACTTTTGTTCTCTACATTTATGCCTTGGTGCATACTTTTCATCACAATAGCAACAAAGGCCTTGCTTGCAATGTTCCTCCTTTTCAGTGGGAGAGAACTTTTGGACTGTCAAAGTTTGGGTCGGAGTAGGGGTAGCCCCTAGGAAAGGACGGGTGGTAAATGGATCCTTTAGGGACAATGCCTAGAGGATGGTCTCTACTTCCTTGCCTAATTGACATGCCTGCAACGAGGTAGTAGGATGATGCATGTTCAGATGATCATTGATAGCTTCTTTTAAACCACTGATAAAACATTCAAGGTAAAATTCATCAGATAATCCCTCGGTATGGATAGAGAACTGTTCAAATTCCATGATGAATTCTGTGACAGATCCAGTTTGGTGTAGCTTAGTAAGTCGAGCAAAAAATTGTGATTCCCTATCAAAATGAGCACAAACTACTTTAGAGAACATGTTCCAATTGGGAGGTCCTAGATAACATTTATTATGCCACTACCACCACTGCCAACGTTCTCTATCTAAGTACAAAACCCCCTACATGGAGTTTGGTCTCATCATCTCAAATATCATGAAGGGAGAAGTATTGTTCCATATGAGAAACACACCCGACTGGGTTAGAATCATCAAATTTATGCATGTCAACTTTGGGCACCTTATTCCAAGAAGTTGGAGAACCCCAAGGGGAGTGGGAGGACCGGGTATATTCATAATGATAATATTGAAGTTCTTCTAGGTTTGGCTCAAAATTCTTACCCCTAAAGAGTTGCACCAATTTTTTCTATTGTTGGTCAAGGGTTGTGGTGAATTCATTGTGGATGGAAGATATGTTGTCGTCAATTTGTTGTTCTACGTGGGACACTCTATCCTCCAAAGTTTCTTGGGACTGAGATAAAGTGGTAGGCATGGTGAAGGCTTAGGTAGAAAAGGTGCCAATATGGAAAAAATGGGCTTAAAAATTATAGGTACCTAGTTGATCAGGACAAAGAGAGGAATCTAATGTGATAGGTCTCAAGAAAGGCATCCCAGAGCAGGTTGGGTCCATAGGAAAAAATAAAATAAAATTGAAGGGTACCACTGCAATCAGAATGAAGAGAGGAATGAAATGGGATAGGTCATAAATAAGGTGTTGATAGACCCATACATTTTTTTTTTTACTCCTGCACACTTATACTCCGAATTGAATTATAATACAAAGGTGGAATGCCCAAATTCTTAACAGGACAAAATATGTAGTAATTTTTCAACCCTAATGCATACGACAAGGTTTCACTACAATATATATTGTCTTTTTTTTTCTATTTTTTTACCAAGGGCTAAGGTTTGCAGGGAATCTACAGTCAAGGGTTTTCCCTATGCTATAACTCTCTTATATATGTGCGAGGTCCAACAGTAGTACTTGGCCCAATATCTCAGGGCACCAACAAAGGAGGCTAGACTGTACCCTTAGCCATACTACTAGACTACCAAGGTACTAGAGATTCACTTCCCGAGTGATGTTCTTAGTGACACTATAACAGTCAGGAGACTAATTGGTTTATCTATGGAGGGCTTCAGGATGCCCAGGAAGATCTGTATATAGGTGTTGTTTGATGCACTACCACTCGAAGGGGTACCAACATGGATTACAAGGGTGGCCAACATATGTTCACTTAAGAACCACTTGCATTTCCTCTGTGTATCACTGCCCGAATGCAAGTTTATGCACATAATAACAGATCTCTGCAGCTTAAAGACATCATAATATGTCTCTACCCTGAATTTTTTTTTAGCCCACAAGTCTTTCCATAGAAATATCTCTGATACCACTTGTAATATTCCTGATACAATATATTATGCAGAACATAAAATATCTAGTGGGAAATGACATAATAATAATTATATATCCATAAAAAAGATCATAAGAACACCATAAGAACACCAGAATAATAACTAGGAAGAGAAACGTTAATATGATAGAAATGTTCACGTGCCTCTTCGAGGGGGAAACCTCCAACAGAGAAGATATCTATTACAATAATCTCCAAGAGAAAATATCCAATGCCTCCTACTCTTATTTATACTAATTCCACCTTATAAGGAAACTTCTAGAGGAAGATGTTTCTATAAGTGGAAGATTCTATTAGGTCTTCTTACATTGACTTATTATTATTTATTTATTAGGAATTATTAACTAATGTCAGCCTTTATTAAATAGAAAACATATCCTACTAACTAATGACCCGTGGAGAGGGGTTAGGATTGGATCCTAACAGTGCGTCATACACCTTGAAGTGGTATAGTGAAGAAGAGTATATTTAAGTGTTGTAGTGGAGAAGAGAAAATTGCAATGGTATAGTGAAGAAAAGAAGATTGAAGTAGTATATTGAAGTAGAGAATATTGCAATGTTGTAGTGGAGAAAATAATATTGTAGTTCTATGGTTGAGTAGAGAACATTGCAATGGTATATTGGAGCAGAGAATAATGAAAAACAATGGTAGGGAATAACTTACTAGTGGTTTCCAACGAGTAGAAATTGTTGAAACTTCATATTCCTTGGTAAACCTAGCCTTGTTGAATTAAGGGAGTTGATTGTTCTTGGGTTCCACTACTGACTAATTGTAACATTGACTATGTCCACTTTGGATTCCATATCCACTTTTCATGGAAAAATATAATTAATGTGATCCTGTCGTTGTTAAGTTTGGTCCATATCCAAACTTATTTATAGATGATCTTGTCGGATTGGTATACTGTCCAAATAGATCACATGATCATTTATGCTCTTATAGAGTGTTCTTGGTGTGCTTCAGTGCAATGAAGTCATTAGATACCACCATTGGCATTGGAATCTCGTTTTCTCACTTTTTATGTCAATTACTTGTTCCAACATAAATGAAAAACTATAAATGGTTTATGTATTTATTTAAATGACCATTTATTGAGTGCAAGGGATGGAGAAAATTTAGTAAGTAGGTTTTATCTTATTGTTATGCTACCAAATTTTCTCCAGAATGAAGCTACTACTAATCACTCTTATTGAGAGCACAAATATTGTATATTGTAACCATTTAGTTGTTGAATAATAAATTGAGTGTGCCTTAGATTAGGGTTTTTTCTTTCGGAAGGGTTTTCCCCAGGATATCATGGTGTTATTGGTTTGGTGTTCATTTCAAGTTTTTGCAACAATTTTTTTTTTAATTTATGCAAATTATTCTCTCATGGATTAGTTTAGGAAGCGTATTTTTCTCCTCTCCTTCCTTTCATTTGTTATCAAAGATTGATCATCTTGGATCCAAGGTGTTAGGGATAATGTTTTTGTATCTAATCTTTTTTTGAGATGGAGCTTGCATAGAAGGAAATATTATTGCAAGGAAATGGGAAGCACATCTAGATTATAAATGGAGAATTTTATTGGCACTAACTTTGAGTTGTGAAATATCAATATGGAATATCTTCTCATAAATCAATATCTATGGGTTATAGTATATAGAACTAAACCTATTTGTATGATATATGAAGAGTGGGTGGTGTTGGAGAGAAAGGAAAGAATCCTTATTAAGCTTTATTTAGATAATTTGGTATTATTGAATGTTTCTAAATAAAAAACTACAACAACTCTCTAGAAGAAGTTGGGGGATTTACACCAGGATAAATACTTGGTTAATAATGTTTTTCTACAGAAAAAGTTGTTTTCTTTGAGAATGGGTGATGGTGACTCTGTATCTGAGCACCTAAATTCATTTAATAATATTGTGACCTAATTGATCTCAATTTGAGTGAATATGGATGAAGAGGATCATTGTATGACACTTTTGTGTTCTTTTTCAGATTCATGGGACAACCTTGCAATGGCGATTAGAAGCACTAAGAAGACATTGGTTCTTGATGAGATTGCAGATTCTTTACTCTCAAAGAAGGTGAGGTGGAAAGCTTCTAAATCCACCAACGAAGCCTTGGTTATTCATGGAATATTGAAGGATAAAGGAAATAATAGAGAAAAGGGTAGATCCAAATCCCATGGGAGACATAAGTCTCCCTAAAAGTCTAAGGAGAAATGTTGGAACTGAAACAAGGTCATGCATTTCAAAAGGGACTATAAGGAATATAAGAAGAAGAATAAGAAGAAAATTATTTATTTTGATGATGACTCTAAAAGATATTCTCAAGAGGATGGTGAAGATTTCTTTGTTGCAGCCTGAGCAACCCATGTAGGCCAGAGTGCATGGATGATAAACTCTAGAGATTCCTTACATATGACTTCCCATCATCACTAGTTTTTAGTGTATGAGAAATATGATGGTGGGATGGTGTATCTTGTTGATGACTTTCATCTTAGCACAGTTGGCCATGTTAGATTCTTTATCAGATTCCTTAATGGTATAATACAGGGGATCAATGGAGTTTTTCACAATTTTAGCTTAGCACGATACCTATTATTAGTAAGCATACTTACTTATGCAGGTGTGTAGGTTTTTTTCTCTGATAACAAGGTGCAAGATGGTATGAGGAGATATTGTAATCGCTAAGGGTGTTCGTGTGGGAACTTTGTTCCATATTGATGTTGGAACTTTGTTCCATCTTGATGTGTGAACTATTGAGTGTAATAGTTATTTTATTTCTTCAATGGAGAGATCTATAAGATCTACACCCTTACAATTAAATATCTTGAACAAGATATTTCTTCAGAAAGCAAGTTACCTACAAAGAAGACAATGCTATGGCACCAAATATTGGGCCATATAGGCGAGAAGGTCCTACAAGTCTTCAAAAGAAAAAAACTTATTGATGAATTGAATTATTGTACTCTTAATTTCATTTTTGTGAGTATTGCATATATATGGAAAATAGAACCGTGTTCAATTTTATTGTAGTTCTAATAAATATTTTGGGTTGTTAAACTTAATTCATTCTAATGTGATTGGTCCAATTAAATTTCCTTAAATTTCTAAGGCTTTGTATTATGTCTCATTCATTGATCATTATTCTAGAAGGACATGGGTATATTTTCTTAAAACTAAATTGAGGGTTTTTACTCAGTTTAAGGAGATTACATCTCTCTTGAAAAATCAGAATGGTAGGAAGAATAATGTGTTGAGGACTGATAATGGTGGTGAATTTTGTTTTGCAAAGATTGAAAATTATTGTAAGGACAATGGTACTGAAATACATAAGATATCTCCATATACCCCTCAACAGAATGGAGTTGTAGAACAAATGAATAGAACATTCATGGAGAGAGCTATGAGTGTGCTTAGTGGAGATGTCTTAGAGAATAAGTTATGGAAAAAAGTAGTTGCTAATACATGTTAATTGATTAATAGGTCTCCCACGTCAACTCTTATAGAGAATAACCCTATCGAGTTATGGAGTTATGGATTGACAAGAATCCCTCACTTCAACATCTTATTTTTTTTGGTTGTGAGGTATATTCTCATGTTCCTAAGGATAAGTGGTCTAATTTGTATACCAAGGTAGTGAAATGTATGTTCATCAACTACGGTGTTTGTTTGAAAGGATACAAGCTTTGGTATCTTATGTATGGAAATGTTTTGTATAGAATAAATGATATTTTCCGAGAATTTAAGTGTTCTCCCATAATGTTGTAGATAGAAAAGGATGAAAAGAAGTTAGTGGTTCAACTACCACCTAAGACAGAGAAAATTGAACTAGAAAATGAACTATAAGTTCATGATTGACCTGATGTGGAGGAGGGTTGAAAGTGTTCAGAAGAGGAGGAATAAAGTAAACCTCAAACATTAAGGATGACCACTTAACAAAGAAGGAAACCAAATAGGTATGTTTATAGTCCATCTGATTTTAGGTGTATATTTTCTTTATCTACTAACACTGATGAGCCTAGAATAGTGAAATGTGAAATGGATATGGAAGAGAAGGAGTTATGTGCATTGGCTATGGATGAAGAAATGTATGAACTTATAAAGAATGATACATGGGACTTGTTCCCTTTTCCTGGATGTAAATGGGTGTTCAAAAAGAAAATTGGTTTAGATGGCAGTGTTGAAAATCATACTTTGGTGGGATTTTTTCACCATCTATTAAGTTAACATGTATTAGGTTCCTATTAACTATAGCACCAACCTTTGATTTAGGGATAGAAAAATGGATGTGAAAATTGCTTCCTACATGGTGACTTGAAGGAGGAGATCTATACAAAACAACAACCAGAGCACTATGTTGAAAAATGTAAAGATACATTGATTTGCAAGTTCAAAATGAATTTATATGGTCTCAAACAGTCTCCCAGAATGTGGGTTTGATTACTTTTTGTTGGGATTAGGATTTGTGATATGGATCTCTTTGTATTAAAAATAAGATGGTGATCATTTCCTTGTTATCATTCTATATGTAGATGATATGTTATTATTTGGTAATAGTAAAGATGTGATTTGTGATTTGAAGTCTCATATTTCAATTCAATTTGATATGAAGGACTTGGGGGTTACAAAATATATCTTCGGAATGGAGATAAATAGAGATAGAGTGAATAAAAGGCTTTGGTTGAGCCATTGTGAGTATGTAAACTCTATGATACAAAATTTTCATATGACATATTGCAAACCACTGAGTGTTTCAATTTCTATAGGAACTGAGCTTTTAGTTGAGAAGTGTCCTACAACACCTGCAGAGATGGAGGATATGTCTTATGTTCTTTATACTAGTGTATTCCTATGCTATACCAAACATTTCCTATGAAATGGGATTCTTGAGTCGATTCATGGACAATCTTGGACATGAACATTGGGATGGAGTGAAGAGGGTCTTTAGGTATTTGTGAGGTACCTCTGAACATTCCATTTTTTTATTATCATAGTGATGTTTCAAGAGACCCACACTTAGTGGATATATAATGTTATATGGATTTTTATTGTAAAATGGATGTAGATAGAAGGCGATCTACATGCGGTTACATGTTTTGGTTATCTGGTGGAGAAGTGAGTTGGATAAGAAAGTGATAAGATGTGGTTTCTTTTTCCATTGCAAAGGAAGAGTATATGGTAGCTATTGATTCTTGTAAAGAGACCATATAGCTTATGAAACTATGTTCAAAAGTAGGGCTAAGTGAACGAGCTATTATAGTTCCATGTGATAGTAATATTATCATTTTGCTAGCTAAGAATGCAACCTTTCATGCAAAGACAAATCATATAGATATCCAATACCATTTTGTTAGGGACATGGTAGAGGATGGAAAGGTGATAGTAGGGAAAGTTTACACCCATTGATGAAACCAATGGGTAGGAGTAAATTTAAATGGTGTTGTGAGTCTATGAGCATTATGGGCCCTATCAATTAGCTTTTATTTTGAATCTTTTATGGGCCCAATTTGATTTTACCCTTGCAAGGTATATGACAAGTGGGAGAATGTTAGGATAGGTGTGTCATACCATTGTAGTGGTATAGTGATGAAGAGCATATTGTAGTGCTATAGTGGAGTAGATAACATTGTAGTGGTATAGTGAAGCAAAGAACATTGCAGTGGTATAGTGAAGCAGAGAATATTGTAGTGCTATAGTGGGGCAAAGAATATTTCAGTAGTAGAGAACATTGCAATGGTGTAGTGGAGTAGAGAATAATGTAGATCAATGGTAGGGAATAACCTATTGGTGGTTTCTAGAAAATAGAAATGAAAAAATATAAATGGTTTGAAATGGTTTTATTTATGCCTATTTATTTAGTGCTAGGGCTAGAGGAAATTCTGGGAGTAGGTTTTAGCTTACTATTGTGTTATTGAATTTTCTCTAGAGTTATGTTTCTACTGAACACTCTTTCTGACATCACATAGACTCTATATCATAACCATTTAGTTGTTGAATAATACATTCAATGTGCTTTAAAGAGTGGGTTTTTCTCCTCAAAGGATTTTCCCTAATATATCATGGTGTTAATGGTTTGTTATTCATTTCATGTTTTTGCAATTTTTTTATTTTCAATTTCTACACATTATTCTCT
>JASDQU010097411.1:15155-29494 GCA_032191745.1 Picea mariana | reverse complement strand
CATAAATATTAGAAAACTTTGAGTTGCTTGTAAATATGTCAATAGTTTTTGGAAAAATAACAATATCATTGACATCTAAAAGGACAATATCAATATATTCCTCCACTTCTAAAGTCTTTTTTTTTTGTAAATAAAAGAAGAATAGTTATATTGACATATAATTCATTAGATCATAACATGCTACAAACCCACCTATGGACGTCAAATCAAGGAATCAACTGAGAAGCACAGAATCTATCATATATCATTTAACCCGTGCTCTTCTAAACATTGCTCAATTTTATCTATAATATAATACCAAAAATATTTGGGAGAAAGGGGCACCATTGCTTTAGTAACACCAACATTACAATTAATGCTCATGGAACACTCACTATTATAGTTCAAYTTAGCAATATCCTCTTCTARKAAAAATTTTAAAGGCTAAATTTCATCGTTGGACAAATTGGTTCATTTTCATTTTTCCTAAAAATGATTCACCCAAATTCTATACAATAAAATTATTTAACTTTAACAATCACCAAAATTTTCTAAAAATATATAAAATCTTTAGAAATTTGAGTATTAAAAAAAACATTTTATAATTGTCATTTTAAGAATGAGGAAGACTTCCTAAGATTTGTACACTTTAAATGTGTTCTGAAAATTTTACCTAATCACAATGTCTCTACTTTCTAGAAAAATAGTGATACATATTTCTTCAATATTTTAATTGTCTAATTTTTTCAAAATCAACATATATTTATCTTAACCTAGAATCTATCAAATATAAATCACAACAGAATAAAAAAAAAAAATTAAAATATTTATTCTTTATTAATATTTCTTTTTTGTAAGTGAGTGTAGGATTCTATATTACTGAAAATAATATGATACAAAAGGTGGGCCTCTTGGTCTACCTAGAAGGAAACCAGACCAGGGGGGGCCTTGTTGCGCAAGTTGAAAGTAATGAGGGATGGTTCGGGTCTGCCACTTAGGGAAACCAGACCAGACCTTCCATGTTCACTTGTAGAAAACAACATATACATAAAAGAAGAAACTAAAAACATCATCCTAAGCCATAGCGTCAAAGATATCTAAGCTAACCTGACAAAGCCTGGCATTACTGCCTATAGACTACCAAATCATTGATCTGGAACTATGAAGTGTTTCTACACCTGGGGGTGCTCCTTCCCGCCATCCGCCTGGCTCTTGTTATCTTCCTTTTGTGAGGTTGTGCGAGTTTTCCTGATTTGAGTTGGTGCATCGTGTCCATCAACATGCGTGATGTCCATGTGATGGACATAGCGAAGGTAGAGGTGGAACTGGGCTGCCAACCACTCCAGCTTGTATTTCTGGTCCTTCTCTACCTCTACTAACAATTTGGTAATAGTTTCTAGACTGTTGATGCAACGCAAGATCTCGTCCAACATTGTCTTGTTTTCCCTGTTATCCTTCTACCCAGCTTCTTCCCTTTATGAAATCACTTTTCATATCATCATCTTAGTCAGCCACGCCATCTCCACCATTTTTTGGAAGAGGGTTTCCCTGGGTTGTGTGGCCCTTGGATCTGTTACCCAGTATGCTTCCTGTACCAATGCATCTTGCGCTTTACCTTTGAACTTGTTCTTTAATTCCTTTTCCCACTGGGTGATGGTTTCCTTCCTGTGCGTTTTCTTTAGACATGCCATCTCACTTTGTCTACCACAACGCTTGTGCTGGTTACTCAGCCCATGCCTCACTTCCCAGGTATTCTTCCTTTCCCTCTCCTTGACTCTATGATAATCCTTGTTGTTGTGGTCCTTCTAATTGCCTCTATTTCTGTTGTCCCTCTTCTTATTAACCTTTCCCCGCTGTGAGCCAGTCCTTTCATTCTTGGTTTGCTCATAGTGATGTGCGCTTCCGTCAAGTTTCCTATTAAGGCTCGTATGGTCATGATCGTTCGTCCTTTGTCCCTGTGCAATTATTGCCCTTGCTCGCTTGTGATCTGATTGGACTACGCTCCATACCTGTACTTGTCCTGGTGGATTGATCCTGGTGATCATCTACCCCACAAGCCTTACTTCATTCGTTGCATGTGATTTGTTGCATGGCCTTTCACTCTTGCTTTCCCCACGCCTCTTACTGGAATAATGGTCTTTCTTTTGGTTGTCCATCTGTTTCTTATTATGATCTTGCATGATAAATAGTGTTAGAGTTTTAGGCAATCTTATCTTACCTGGGGCCAGCGTACCTTCCGCGAGGCCCTGCAATGTCCTCCTCAATGTGACCTTCCATTCTTAAACTGCCTTCATGATATTTTGTCGCAAGGTGGTTGTAGTCTTTTCTGATTTTCCCATCTGGAATGTTGATCCAGGTATCATTTAGTTATGGTCCTTCCTTATCGAACCCCTCGTTGGCGAGCCCGTCCACTAGCGCATTCACTGACCTGCACACCCAGCGCAACTCCACTATATTCATGGTTCTCAGATGCTCCTGGATTTTCTGTAGGGAATGTGCAAGGCTCCAGTGGCGCTCAACCTTTCCCACTCTCATGCCATTTTTTAGTCTTTTCATCGTGTTGATAACCAGGGTGGAGTCATCTTCCATGATGGTGTTTGTCATCCTTTCACAACTTAGGATTTCAAGGCTCCAAATTTCGTCATGTTGTTGGTTGAGTTTCCCATGCTGCCCATGTACAGTCGGATGATGTTGCTGCCATTGTCTCTGATCACTCCACCTGCCCCTTCCACTCCTAGATTTCCTTTTGTCGCCCCGTCAAAGTTTAGTTTGAGGAACCCTGGCGGAGGGGGAGTCCAGTTGCGGGCTCCTATCTGGAGTTGCGGGTTGCTCCCTTCAGGTAGGTTGTTGCACCAATAATTCAGTTGGAAAAATTCTAGGATATGGGAGTCTTGGTCTGTGAGTTGCGCTTTCTCCATCTTGCAGTTGCGTCTCTGCACCGTTTCTTTTATTTGAGAGACTATTGTCTCCTTTATCCTTTCTGTCGATATGATTTCATTCCTAAAGATGCACTGGTTCCGTTCTTTCCAGATTTCCCAGATGATCATCCCCAATGTTAGATTCCAGTAGAGGTTTACCATTTCATTTTCACTGTAACCCTCATTCCAGTTGTTGATGGTTGCGATGATGTTCCCCCGAACCCTATTGGATTGGCGGAAGATGTCTGCCTCCCAATCCCAAATATCTGTTGTGTAAATTCATTCATCAAGGAGGTGGTTAGTTGTTTCCTCCTTGTCTATACAGAGATGGCAGCGAGAGGGACCTATGAAACCCCTTTTCATGAGGTTCTCCCAAGTTAGAATTCGGATATGAAGAACTAGCCATTTGAACATTTTGATTTTTGGCCATTGAGGGCTTTTTCAAAAAATTTCCCACTGTTGCTCCGAATTTTCTTGGTGCTGACTCGTGATGTAATAACGTGATTATTTTAAGTTGAATTCACCCCCATTTTTCCTTCCCCACCTCAATTGGTCCTCTTCTTCCGAGACCCCAATTTTCCTTTTTCCCAATTCCTCCTCCACCTCTTTCATTATTGTTTTGATCCGGTCTCTATTTTGAGGATTATGTTTGTCCCAAATCCGCCATCTGGCGTTTTCATCCCTTTGCTTCCAGTAATGATGGATTTTTGTTTTTCCTTGCCCAATCATTTCCTTTTGAAGCTCCTCCCTGTTTGAATTTTCCATTATGGGTTCCTATTTCCATGCATCCTCCCAAAACCTTGTTGTTCTACACTTTTTCACTTCCCAGAAGCTGTGTTTCTGGATCCAGTTCTTATTTCCCCAGACAAGATTCCAGATGGGTGAGCCCTCCCTTGTGCCCATGAACCAAATTCTCTCTTGGTCACTTATGTTCGGGGCATACTTGGCCTTCCAGAGGTTTTCCCATGGTATCGATTTGTCTTTTAGCCATCTCCACCAGAGCTTTTCCCTGTATGCTTCATTGGTTACCTGTCGGTCCTGTAACCCTATGTGTCCTTTGCTTTTTGATCTGCACACCTTATCCCAGGCCACCAAGGCCCATTTCTTTTTATTTTATGTGTCGCACCATAGGAGGTCTCATTGGATGGCTCTTATCTTCTGAAGAATTCCTTTGGGGGTTGGGAACACTGACATCATATAAGCCGGAATTGCTTGAAGAACCGTTTTGGTGAGGATAAGCCTTCTAGCCAAGTTTAGGGCTCTATATGTCCAATTATTTACCCTCTCCTACAGCTCGCTGATAAATCCTTCCCACGTGGCCTTTGTGCAAGCTCTGTCTGTCAGGGGGATTCCCAAGTATTTCATTGGGAGCGTTTTACGTTCAAACCCCAGAATGTTGGCCAAGTTTCGTTGAATTGTTGGATTAGTGTTGAAGAAATATATCATGGGCTCCATTGATTAGTAGCGAGTATCTTTTCATTGAGACTAGAGTGACTATCCAATTGATCCAGTGTTGGTAGAACCCAAAAGCTTCCAACGTCTTATCCATGTAGTTCCAGCTTATTTTGTCGTAATCCTTCACTAGATCAAGTTGGATTATCATCCCCCCTCTCCTTTGGCTTTTCAGTGTGTGGATGATCTCATGGGCTTGGATGATATTGTCCAGGATTTGTATCCCTTAAAAAAAACCCGCATGTTCATGTGAAATCAGTGTGGGAAGGAGTGGCTTCAGTCTATTGGCTATGACTTTGGAGATTATCTTGTAAACTACATTACATAAAGCTATAGGCCTATAGCAGTCTGGGGTCCTAGCTTCATTTTATTTCAGGATTAGAGTAATCATTGTGGCATTTAAAGCTTTTAGGATGGATGTCGATCGCCTAGATTCCTCCACCACCCCGTAAATATCATGCTTAACCACTTCCCGGTAGGATTTGAAGAATTCCACTCTGAAGCCATTTGGGCCTGGGGCCTTTCCATTGGGCATCTCCTGCATCACTTGGTGAATTTCTTCCTTTGAAATGGGTTTTCTTAGGCCAACATTTTTCTCCTCTGTGACCAGCTTGGGGATGTGTTGAATTATTCTTTGTATGGCCTCAGATCTGTCTTGGTTAGGTTCCTGGGCTATCCCCTGGAAGTGGTTGACCAATTTCTTCTCAAATTCTTGGTGGGATTCTCTTTCGATCTTGTATTGATCCCTAATCTTCAAGATTTTGTTATGGGATCTTCTTGCAATAGTTGTTCTATGAAAAAAATTTGTATTCCTCTCCCCTTACTTTAGCCACCTTATTATGGACTTTTGGCGCCACAAAGTTTCTTCCCGCTGGCATCTTGCTTCCCATTCCTGGGTCATTTGGATCTCTTCTTTTTTCTGATCCTCTGTGTATCCCTCTTCGATGCACTGTTCCTATAGTTTCCTCATTCTGTCCTCGATGCTCTTTTTTCCCTTGTTTATGTTTCCAAATAATTCCCTGTTCCACTCCTTGAGTTTTTGTTTAATGTACTATAATTTTTTGTAAAGTTTGAACATCCTTGTCCCTTGATTCGGTAGTTCCTCTCGCCACCATTGGTTAATGTTCTCCTTGAAGGTGGGATGGTCGATCCATACAACATTGGGTGGCTTTTTCAAGGATGAGATATTCGTGTCAGCCAACAATGTCGATTTTCATACGACATCCAACCCTTTAAGGACAAGGTATTATGTGATGTTGCCCCACTGGATGTCTGTGATGTTCTCTTGGGCAAGCCATATATGTGGAAGCGCCATGTTGTTTATGAGTCTTGACCCCGTAGTGTCATTATTACTTTGGGGGGTCATCTCTACAGAACACCAGAGGTAGTTCCAAATATTGTTCCACCTAAAAAGTTCCACAAGGTAGTATCTCATACTGCAAAATTTAGTTTCTTCACAATCTGTTCAAAAGGAGAACAGAAGGACACTGCAACCACTACAACCTCGCCCCAAACACCTTCTATCCAATAAAAGAAGGTTGACAAGGCTACAGAAAAGACCAAATATTCCTTCTACACACTGTCCTCTCATGTATCTCGACTTGTTGAACAGCCTCAGCCTCAACAGGTTCTTGACATACTTCCACAAATTGAGCAGCGCGATGTCTCTAGCAATACAAGCAGCTCACCAAGATGCAGATCCAACAAACGCTTTTCCCTCTCCCCCGAGAACTCAATGCAATGGAGACCATTGTTTCCTAAGGAGGGAGGATTTATCCAGGTGGATATCGGTGGCCACCCACCTTTTTTGACTGGCTCAAAACAGTTTTCTGGTAGTTTTGACAATTTACTATTTTTAGCAGGTTTTAACTTCCAGAGCCATTTTGAGGGCCTAAATGAAGTGAGATTTTTTGAAATAAAGGTTCTCAATGATATTCGAAGGCATGATTGAGCCTAAAAAATGAATCTCCTCGATGATACCTTTCCAATGAGCTATCATAGGCCTAAAACGGAGATCGTATGCAAAAGTTACGACCCCAGGAAGTTGATGTACTAACTTACCCAAACACGACCCACATGAATTTTGGCGCTTCATCTCCCAGGGTTAGGTTTTTGGATGTCTAGGGTTTTTGGAATTCCTGTTTATTGTAAAAAGGCCTACAGAGCTTCATTGTAATCATTTTCTTGCGAATACGAGTAGCCGTCACATCTCTTCTCAGAGATAAGCTGCCACCATTTTAGCGAGTCTTCACTCTGTATTTTTACAGTCTCTATACATTTCTTTCATTAATAGAAATGGTGTATTACTGTATCTCTATGTTTATGGTTGCATATCTGATATATTTCTATTATATTATTGGATATACGCGATATCTCTGTGCATTTATTTATTATATCTCCACTCTCATTTCGTGTCGAAAATAATCTAGATCAGTGGTATCAGAGCAGGCTGCTCTTGATAGTTTTTTCAGTGCATGTCCCCGACAAGATCCGAGTATAAAAAGATGGGTCTTGAGCTTGTCTCTCTTGAAGACAATCACTCTCGCACACCCAAGAAACCCTCAATTGTGGAAGAAAAGAAAACTGACAGAACAGACGATCCTATCAGTTTGTTGCTTGAGAAAGCTCTCACGCGATAGAGGGACGAAATGATGGAGAATTTTTCCCACATCCTTCAATGCCTGATGATAGAAACAGGCTCATAGTCATCAATGGACCACTTTGGAGGCACCACGCCTTTCAAGGTACAAGTTAATTTTGATATTCCTGTATTTGAAGGATAGATAGATGTAGAAGCCCTAGACAAATAGTTAAATCTTCTAGAAGGTTATTTCTCTGTTCACAATTTTTTCGACAAATAAAAGACCACCTTTGCACTCCTTAAATCTCTCCCCCATGTCAAGCATTGGTGGGAAACTTATTTAGAGTAGAGTTCCACAGAGGAGTCTGAAATATATGGGGCCGATCCCACTTGGGATTTTTTTGTGGATGCGGTAAAGGAACATTACTACCCTATTGGAAACTATTTGAGGACCAGTACATGAGATGGACCACACTGCGGCAAGAGAGGGGCCAAGTAGTTCTGAAGTTCACCAATACCTTCCATACCTTGCGCACCAAGCTGGGTATCAAAGACTCCAAGCGACATTTGGTTCTGAAATACCGTGGGGATCTACATAGATACATCCAGGCTGAAATGGATTTTCTGGACATCTCATCACTCGGTGTTGCTTATCGATATGCTGTTAAAATCGAGCAGAAATTTAAGCACCAGAACAAACAAGATTTCAGATCTGTAAATCCACAACAACCAAAGTATGAAAAAGATAGCCCTAACAAACAGTCTCCCGAAAACCAGTCCAAGACATAGGAAAAGAAGGGTCACAGGAAGACAAAGAAGGACATCGAAAAATGGTGCGATTTCCACAAAATCCCCTCACACAACACCAATGAATGTCACTCAAAAAAGTCATTGGTGGCCGAGATCAAAGACAAGGAGCCGAACCCTGATTCAGATTCCGATTCTGAAAATACTAGTAAAGGATGGATCATTGGTGTAGACCCCACTGCTATTGTCACAACCACAGCAATTCAACCAAAAGAACCAACAAATCCCGAAGAGGAGGAGTGCCTTTTTCATTCATAGATGTGGGTGAAGGGGACCCCACTGCATTTTATTATTGATAGCGGAAGCCAGAAGAACCTCATCTCAGCAGAGGTCATCAAACAGTTGGGATTGTCGACAACACCACACCCGCAGCCATACAACATTGGGTGGCTTTGCCAAGGACGAGATCTCCATGTCAGCCAGCAATGTCGATTGTCATACGACATATATCCCTTCAAGGACGAGGTATTATGTGATGTTGCCCCACTGGATGTTTGTGATGTTCTCTTGGGCCAGCCATATATGTGGAAGATCCATGTTGTTTATGAGTCTCGACCCCATAGTGTCATTGTTACTTTGGGGGGTCATCTCTACAGAATACCAGAGGTAGTTCCGAATATTGTTCCACCTAAAAAGTGTCACAAGGTAGTATCTCATACTGCAAAATTTAGCTTCTTCACAATCTGTTCAAAAGGAGAACAGAAGGACACTGCAACCACTACAACCTCGCCCCAAGCACCTTCTATCCAACAGAAGCAGGTCGACAAGGCTACAAAAAAGAAAAAATATTCCTTCTGCACACCATCCTCTCATGTATCTCAACTTGTTGAACAACCTTGGCCTCAATAGGTTATTGACATACTTCCACAAACTGAGAAGCGTGATGTCTCCAGCAATACAAGAAACTCACCAAGATGCAGATGAAACAAACGCTTTTCCCTCTCCCCCAGGAACTCAACGCAATGGAGACCATTTCTTCTTAAGGAGGGAGGATTGATCCAGGTGGATATCGATGGCCACCCACCTTTTCCGACTGGCTCAAAACAGTTTTCTGGCAATTTTGACAATTTACTATTTTTAGTAGGTTTTAACTTCCAAAGCCATTTTGAGGGCCTAAATGAAGGTTTTTCAAGATCGAGGTTCTCAATGATAGCCAAAGGAATGATTGAGCCCCCAAAATTAATCTCCTCTAATATACCTTTCCAACGAGCTATCATATGCCTAAAACAGAGATCGTATGCAAAAGTTACGACCCCGCGAAGTTGATGTACTAACTTACCCAAACGGGGCCCACATGACTTTTGGCGCTTCATCTCCTAGGGTTAGGTTTTTGGATGTCTAGGGTTTTTGGCATTCATTTTTATTGTAAGAAGGCCTACAGAGCCTCATTGTAATCATCTTCTTGCGAATGCGAGTAGCCGTCACATCTTTTCTCAGAGATAAGCTGCCACCATTCTAGCGAGTCTTTTACTCTGTACTTTTACAGTCTCTGTACATTTCTTTCATTAATAGAAATCATGTATTACTTTATATTTGTGTTTATGGTTGCATCTCTGATATATTTCTGTTACATTATTGGATATACGCGATATCTCTGTGCATTTCTTTATTATATCTCCGCTCTCATTTCATGCCAAAAATAATCTGGATTAGTGGTATCAAAGCAAGTTGCTCTTGATCGTTTTTTCAGTGCATGTACCCGACGAGGTCGGAATAGAAAGTTGGGTCTCGAGCTTGTCTCTCTTGAAGACAATAGCTCTTGCACACCAAAGAAACCCTCAATGGCAGAAGAAAAGAAAAATGAGAGAGCAGACGATCCTATCAGTCTGTTGCTTGAGCAAGCTCTCACATGACAAAGGGATGAAATGATGGAGAATTTTTCCCACATCCTTCAATGCCTGACGATAGAAACAGGCTCATAGTCATCAAGGGACCAATTTGGAGGCACCTCGCCTTTCAAGGTACAAGTTAATTTTGATATTCCTGTATTTGAAGGACGGATAGATGCAGAAGCCCTAGACAAATGGTTAAATCTACTAGAAGGTTATTTCTCTATTCACAAAATTTTCGACAAAGAAAAGATCACCTTCGCACTCCTTAAAGCTCTCCCCCATGTCAAACATTGGTCAGAAACTTATTGGGAGTAGAGTTCCATAGAGGAGTCTGAAATATATGGGGTCGATCCCACTTGGGATATTTTTGTGGATGTGGTAAAAGAACAGTATTACCCTATTGGAAACTATGAGGACCAGTACATGAGACAGACCACACTGTGGAAAGAGAGGGGCCAAGAAGTTCCGGAGTTCACCAATACCTTCCATACCTTGCGTACCAAGATGGATATCAAAGACTCCAAGCGACATTTGGTTCTGAAATACCGTGGGGATCTACACAGATACATCCAGGCTGAAATGGATTTTCTGGACATCTCATCACTCGGTGTTGCTTATCAATATGTTGTTAAAATCGAGCAGAAGCTTAAGCACCAGAAAAAACAGGATTTCAGATCTGTAAATCCGCAACAACCAAAGTATGACAAAGATAGCCCTAACAAAAAGTCTCCCGAAAACCAGTCCAAGACACAGGAAAAGAAGGGTACGGGAAGACAAAGAAGGACACTGGAAAATGGTATGATTTCCACAAAATCCCCTAGCACAACACCAATGAATGTCGCTCAAAACAGTCATTGGTGGCCAAGATCAAAGACAAGGAGCTGAACCCTGATTCAAAATCTGATTCTGAAAATATTGGTAAAGGATATATCATTGACGCATACCCCACTGCTATTGTCGCAACCGCAACAATTCAACCAGAAGAACCAACAGATCCCGAAGAGGGGGAGCGCCTTTTTCATTCACAGATGTGGGTGAAGGGGACCCCGCTGCATTTTATTGTTGATAGCAGAAGCCAGAAGAACCTCATCTCAGCAGAGGTCGTCAAACAATTGGGATTGTCGACAACACCGCACCCACAGCCATACAACATCGGGTGGCTTCGCCAAGGACGAGATCTTCGTGTCAGACAGCAATGTCGATTGTCATATGGCATCCAGCCCTTCAAGGATGAGATATTATGTGATGTTTCCCCACTGGATGTCTGTGATGTTCTCTTGGGCCAGCCATATATGTGGAAGCGCCATGTTGTTTATGAGTCTCGACCTCGTAGTGTCATTCTTACTTTGAGGGGTCATCTCTATAGAATACTAGAGGTAGTTCTGAATATTGTTCCACCTAAAAATTTCCACAAGGTAGTATCTCATACTACAAAATTTAGCTTCTTCACAATCTGTTCAAAAGGAGAACAGAAGGACACTACAACCACTACAACCTCGCCCGAAGCACCTTCTATCCAACAAAAGTAGGTTGACAAGACTGCAACAAAGAGAAAAGATTCCTTCTGCACACCTTCCTCTTATGTATCTCGACTTGTTGAACAACCTCATCCTCAACAGGTTCTTGACATACTTCCACAAACTGAGCAACGCGATGTCTCCAGCAATACAAGCAGCTCACCAAGATGTAGATCCAACAAATGTTTTTCCCTCTCCCCTAGGAACTCAACGCAATGGATACCATTTCTTCCTATGGAGGGAGGATTGATCCAGGTAGATATCACTGGCCACCCACTTTTTCCGACTAGCTCAAAACAGTTTTCTAGCAATTTTGACAATTTACTATTTTTAGCAGGTTTTAACTTCTAAAGCCATTTTGAGGGCCTAAATGAAGGTTTTTCGAGATCAAGGTTCTCAATGATACTAAAATGTATGATTGAGCCCCAAAAATGAATCTCCTCGACGATACCTTTCCAAAGAGCTATCATAGGCCTAAAACGAAGATCGTATGCAAAAGTTACGACCCCGGGAAATTGATGTACTAACCTACCCAAACGGGGCCCACATGACTTTTGGCACTTCATCTCCTAGGGTTAGGTTTTTGGATGTCTAGGTTTTTTGGAATTCCTATTTATTGTAAAAAGTCCTACAGAGCCTCATTGTAATTATCTTCTTGCGAATGCGAGTAGCCGTCACATCTCTTCTCAGAGATAAGCTACCACCATTCTAGCGAGTCTTTCACTCTGTATTTTTATAGTCTCTGTACATTTCTTTCATTAATATAAATCATGTATTACTGTATCTCTGTGTTTATGGTTGCATCTCTGATATATTTCTGTTATATTATTGGATATATGTGATATCTCTGTGCATTTCTTTATTATATCTCAACTCTCATTTCATGCCGAAAATAATCCGTATCAGAAACACACCAATAAGCTGGGAAAACACAGCTGATAGAGAAATAATTGGGCCATAGTTGCTCAAGGAAATGGAAGAGAAAATGCTGAAGATTAAGCAGAATTTGAAGGTTTCCCAAAACAGGTAGAAAATCTATGCAGACAAAGGCATAACCCACAGGGAGTTTAAAGTGGGTTACCATGTTTTCCTGAAGGTGAAATCCAACAGAAGTTTCCTGAAGTTGGGAAACTGTTCCAAGTTGGGAGTCAGATATTGTGGGCCATTTGAAATCCTARAAAGGATTGGACCAATTTCATATATACTTGCATTTCTTGTATCCATGACTGTACATAATGCGTTTCATGTTTCATTGCTTAATAAATATATACCTGATGCTAATCATGTTATTGATTGGAATGTGACTCAGGTGGAGCAAGAAGCAGGGATGATTTTAAGGATGGAAATTTATTTTAAAATGTAGAAACCTTGGCGAATCTTACTAATCCTTCATATGCCAACTATAAATGATTGGTGATATTTTTGTAAAAATATTTAAATTTCTAAGAATTTTATATAGTTTTTATAAAATTTTGGCGATTTTAAGGTAAAATAATTTTATCTTATAGAATTTGGGCGAATCATTTTTAAAATAGCGAATCTCGTTTTTGAAAAAACCATGGAAAATTAGCCCATGAACGAAATTTAGCCCCTAAAATCATCCATGGCAAGAAGGCATCTTGCAGGTGCATCTGGTGCATATACTGGGCCAAAAAATCAAGCAACTTTGGAATCGAGACATAGGGATTGTAAAAGTCCAGTGGACCTGGTACGGTCGTGAGGACGCAACATGGGAGCATGAAGATACTATGAGGGCAAAGTACCCACACCTTTTTGAAGATTTTGGAATTGTTGTTGTTGTTGTGTAAATAAGTTGCACTGAGGACAGTGAAAAAATAAGGGGAGGGTATTGTAACACCCCAAGGCTGAGCCCCTGCTGAATTGTAATTATGTTTATAGGCTAGTGAGCCGAGTGGTTATAAGCTGGGAGACTTATGTGTTTATTAGGTTGGTGAGTCAGATGCTAAGGCCAATGAGCCTAATTTTGTATATGTAAATACTTGCATCATTAATAAAATTACACTGTTGTGCATAGACTGACCACGAAGAAAGAGTTATATGGGACTAAGCTCCACTAGGTAGGTTAAGGGAGGGGGATAAGTGTCTAGGCCTAGGGGATAAGCTAGAGGGATTACCTCTAAGGGAATAATATTTTATTATTATTTCCCAAACGTTATGGTTGACATAAGACGTGTTGTCCTAATTTTCTGGGAAAAAGGGGAATGAGTGCTAAGTGGAACTCATGCGGCTTCAGGAAGACATGTGTCAACCTGGGAGTGTGCAATTTATATCTAGGAAAGACATCTCATTGGGGGTTCGCGTTCCATTCTGGATTTACTCCCCATCCTTGCGTCTGGACTAGTTTCGAGTTTCCTCATGACCCTTACAATTCTCGGGAAGTCTATCACCCTTATCAATTAACCAGGGATTCACGCATTGAACCAATTCTCCATCATCATCTCCTCTACATCTAGTATACACATTTGGAATCCTACAGTCGTACTTGAGTTATCCCATGTGTCTCATGTGAAGCCAACACATTTGCATTCGCCTGAGTCGTGTTGTATCTTAGTGTTTGGTTGTTTCCATTTTCGGTGTCCATACCCATTTTCTGTTGCTGTCATCACCCGTGTGTTAGCTGAATGTTGTTGTTGTATTGCTTAGGAGATGAATTGAAGAAGTAGGTTGTCATGCCTGTGAGAAACTCTCCCAGGTGAGAGAGTTTGTTGGGAAGTGATTTCTCCTAGAAGGGAGTCCCGTAGAAGCTACAATACTCTGAGACTTCTGGTTCAACCTGTTGCTGAAGCCCAAGGTAAGGGAGGTGTAGTAGTCGATGGACTGATATTAGTGAAGGTGTACCCTCCTGGGGTGGAGCATACATGTGGGGAATGAGGGTCTATGGGTTGTCTGCGTAAGTGGATCCTAGGATAAAAAAATCCTTCCTGTTGTTCTGTGAAACTTCCTTGTTGTCCTTTCCAAGCCTAGAATTCCCTTGCCTGGTGGAGTTTAGTCCTAGTTCGAGGGTGAGCCACTACTAATCATGATGAGCATATTGGTCTAAGTCTAGGAGGTTCATGGAAGGAATTCATGCAATTTGTGGTCATCCATTAAAAGATAAGTACCAATTCTGTGTTCGATGTATGCTGTGTATTTTTATTTGCATTATAATTAATGAGTAATGCCTGTATATATATATATATATATATATATATATATATATATATATATATATATATATATATATATATATATA
>JASDQU010097410.1:0-18422 GCA_032191745.1 Picea mariana | reverse complement strand
ATCCTTCTCAATCTCATATTTGTACTTATTTGGGTGTTTATAGGGAGTGGTGATGACAAGTTTCTCTCCCTCTTCCAACTCTATGATATGCTCAAACCTCCTATCTGGTGGTGCTCCTAGTGGAATGGGTCCAAACACCTTGCTATGTTTGTCAATGATTCTCTGAAACTCTAGTGAATAGTGAACCTCTCCCTTCTTGTCCACATGTACTGATATCCTACACTCAGTAACATAAACAATGTCCTCTCTTCTGAAAATGGCCTCCATGCACTTTGTTATAACCACCCTAGGCGTGTTCCCTGACATGCCCCTGAGAACTACCTTTTTCCCACTTTTCTCTGTGAAAGACATCTCCATGGTCTTGTAGTTGGTGGTGATTGGTCCCAACGTACTAAGCCAATGAAACCCAAGGATGATATTTGTGTATGGAAGATCCATCAAATAGAAGTCTTGTGTTAAATCATGCCTACCCAATGTAAGCTTCATTCCCAGAATATACCTATTACAGGGCATGGTGCTTCCTCCTGCTACCTCCACCTTGAATCCTTCAAATTCCACCATGGCTATGTGCCTCCTCTTTAGTAGGATTGAGTCAATAAAGTTGTGAGAAGCACCCCCATCAATGAGAACCAAAACTTTTTGTCCTTGTAATACCCCTCTCATCCTGAAGGTGTTGTATTTGGGTACCCCACTAATGGATGCCAATGTAGCCTTCTCATCTGTTGTAATGTCGTGACCTGTACCTTCCTCTTATGTGGTTTCGGTGGTGTCTACTTCTATGTTTTGTAGGTGGCCGAAATCTTCATCTTCCTCATTATCAGAATTTACCTCAATGTAATGAGCCTTACCTCTTCCCATACACTTGTGGGATGGATCCCAAGGCTCTTTGCATGTATAGCATAGTTTCTTTCTCCTTATTTCTCTTCTAGTGTTCTCATCCATTCTACCTCTTCCTCTATCAAACCCCCTTGGGTCTCTTCCTCCTTGATTCATGGGAGGTATTTGATCTCTTCCTCCTGTATTTAGAGGCAGTCTAGGGATGAATTTATATTTCGTTGTTGGGCCTAGATCTCTAGTCCTCCATATAGCATCCTATAAATTGGTAGGCTTGAAAGCTTTAACCCAAACCCTTTAAGGGTTCCATCAAACCCTCTGTGAAAAGCATCATGATTCTTGACTGAGACACATCCTGCACCATGACCAGTATCCTCTGAAACTACTCAATATACACCTTTGTTGATATTGTCTGCCTAAGTTGGGTGAGTTCCCTGAAATGTAGCTCTGGATCCCCCTAGTCAAACTTGTCAATAAGCTTATGTGTAAACTCTATGTAAGCCACTATCTGATTGTCGCCAAGTGTAGTTAACCCATGGTACCACCATTCATGAGATTTTCCCTCCAAGTACATGGTGGCAAACTTGATGGCATCCATCTCTCTCATTGGGTTAATTTGTAGGTAAGTGTCAAGTTTTTGTACCCAAGCCTGTGCAGTCATCTTGGGAGATCCATCGAAATAGGGGATTTCCATTTTTCCATCCCTGTGCTCTAACTCATATTTGTTAATATGGTATGACCTAGTTTTTCCTCTGAGTTTAAATCCACAATATTGATCCAATGTAATTTTTCTTTGGACTGTTATGCTTAGTGAGTTATATTCCATGACATACTGATCAAAATAGTCCTCAATTTCGTCTTGGAAGTTTGGATGTGTCTGTTCATCCAAAAATGAAGGTAGATAGGGCCTATGGGTGGTCCTACTATGTGTATGTGCTTGTGGTGCACCTCCTCCATGGCTCTGTCCCTCAGCATGATAATAGGGAATATGCTCCTGCTGATGTTTATTCCCTCCATGAGATCCACTAGCTTCCCTATTGGCATAAGTTTCTGGACTATTTCCCCCATGAGTCATCTGCATCAGAAGTCGTGATGTCATATCTTGTCTTTCACTTACCTTTCTCAAGGTATCTGTCATCTTTCCATGTCCCCTACGTATTGTCTCATGTTTTTCCTATAGGTGATGTACAAGGTCGCCCTGTGACACCTCTATGGAATGTTGTAAGACCTTGTTGACGAGCGAAAATGATCATCCGTCAATTGGAAAAACGAGTCTGGTCCGGGGTTGTCTAATAAACCAAGCCGTTTGGTATGACTCGTTTCGACGGGTTTAATGGCTCTGTTGGCCAATCTAAAATTCCTAAAAGAAACAAATAAAAGAAAAAGAACAAACTAACAAATAACTATTTAGTATATATATATATGTACATGTGTATCTATATGACCATTTTAAATAATGTTTACAATACATATCTATTTATCTATTATATGTGCAAGATATAAAAGTTGTGAGTTTTAATCTGAACTCACAAAAATCTATGAAAAGATTACTCTTTTGACGAAAGTAGATAAAAAAAAGCAAAATAAGCTATTTTTTGTTTTTGTCTTTATTTATCTATAAGATTAAATATCAAAATATACTATGAAACAGGAATATATAGACAGTGAAAACCAGACCACATACAAGGGTTTCTAAAACAAACAAACGATAAAAGAAATAAACTAAAATATTAATGAGTTAATCAACATGCATCCGACGTCTGTATGATCATGAAATGTCTATCCAACCTGCCCAAGAGATAAACCTGCAGTGAACCTTTACACTGTTCGGAATAAATGCAAAACAATATATTGACTATTGGATTTTAATGACAGAACGATAAGACGCAAATAATAACTATGATATTTGTGATTGCAAGAAATTACACATAAGATAAATCGAATTGTAACAACCTACTTTTAATCTTTCAACAAAATTAAAGATAAATCTTATCATTTGAATTGAACAAGCGATAACTATTTTTTAATAATTGAAGCATCAAAATGTGGACTATATTAAAAGAAATTATCTTGACGACATAATAATTTGTGAAGACAAAAGCTATCAACAATTATCGAATTATCAAGATAAACAAATCATAGATGAAAACAAAATTTACAGATAGCTAAAGAATAAATGTTAACATATTTTCTGTCCAAATTCGTGTATAAGTTGTCCACCTTCAGCCCCAAGCCAAGATGTTTGATTACAAAAATAATGGGTTTTCAGAAAAGTAACTGTCTTATCTTCCGTGATAAGATACAATCATCTATTGCTTACAAAAATAAAGGGGGAATATAACCACCCAGATCATACTAAATCTTCTAAAGCTAAAAAAGGTTTATTCCTGTTTATAGAAAAATGGATCATAGATATGGCTAACAAGCCCCAAAAATGTTTCGTATCACTTGGTCACCACAAACTCCTAGATATCCTGAAAAGAAAACATAAAATAGAGAAACTTAGATATATATTTAACCACAATTTTGCAAATTTCGAATTAGAATAGACTAGCTACAGAATCTGTTGATTCTGTAGATAGTCTATTTTAGTAATGAAATCTAATTTATTCAATGAACAAAATAATCTAATTTATTTAATGAATAACACTATTTTAAAATAAAAAGAAATCTTACCTCTAACTGTAAAATCAAATCATATCACATGATCTCAGAATTTATTATTGTTGTTGCAGTCTCGACATTTTTTAATATCACATTCCCTGTAGTTTTCATGTGTTTCCCTTATCTCTGAATAACAGATTGGAGCCTACGATTTTCATTTGTTAAGGGGTCGACCTGATCAGTAAGAGATTTAATCTGCGACTGTAAAATAGGTATATCGGTGTAATACTTGTCAATCCAGAACAGGCAAGTTTCACATTGTGACTGTGCGACGGTCCCTTGAGAATACCCACGGTTGTGCACCGGAACGTCCCCAACATGGACTGTAGAATTTTTACCCAACTTAATACTTGGAAACCCTTCACTATGTTTCAGACAAGGCGGTATATTATCCACGAAGTCATAAGAATGATCGAGGTCTATTTGGAAAGAAAGAGGGTCTTCTTCAGCCAGAAATCTATCAATCTCGGAATCCGAACTCTCATGGATCTCGATCATCTTGATAGAGCTAACATGAGGGTTTGATTTGTTTCGAAGCTTCCTCAACATCAACCTTCCAGCTCTCTTATTTTTAAAACCCAAATCAATATTACCTTTAGACATCTTGCCTACAGGTCTGTTTTCATTTTCGACAGAGATGTTAGGCTATGCAACTTGCTCATGGGCCTGCTCAGCAACTTTTGGGTCGGGTAAAGGCTTATTGTGGGTGGCCATAACACAGGCCTGGGTAGATGAGGGGAACACTCTAGGATAGACTATGATTTCCTCAATCATAGATTTGTCAACCTCTACAGCATAGGGGTTAGCAAAACCATTTCGGGTTAAAAAGGAATCCCAGTCATCGTTATGCAACTTCAATTGATGTGCAAGCATAATTTTTATCAAACCGTGGTGGAAAAGGCTTGAATCCAAACTTTTCTTTTTATACCTCTTAGCCATTTTATACAGGCTTCTCCACAGGTAATAAGGCATGTTTAAAGGAAACCCTATGAAATTCATGAGCAAACGCAGGTGATAAAGAAACACAAAACCAAAACGGCCTTCACATGTCACAAATTGTTTCAACACTGCAAGCAGACCATGCCATCGGGTTTTTAATAGGGACACTGGCATACCTTTGTCACAGCCATTGATCTTTCGAGATGTAAAAAAAGACTCCATGAAACCTCTTCTACCTTAGCATTCATGAACCACTTCTACCCTCTCGCAGGGATACCTGTTACTTGGCTTAAAAGGTCCTCTGTGACTTCGAGTTGAATGTCCCCCACCTTAGCTCGACATACGTCAAATGAGAGGGAAAATTCCTGAGCAGTCTGTAGGTTGAAACCCTCGAAATTCTCAAGGAAAACAAGCCAATCGTGACCCTCGAGATCCTCCCTTGCATCATCACACAGGAGCAAGGTCTGAGTGTCGTTGGGTTCAATCCTAACAACCAGGGCCATGGGGAATCGATAGGCAATCATCCAAACACAGTGCGTATGGAGGGTTTGTAAGAGCAGACCAGAGCTATACTCTAGGCCCGAAAATCATCAACAATCTATGGCGTATGAGCAAAAAATTCACAACAAAAAGATAGGCATTGTTTGAAATGAATGCGAGGGGTGTTGCAAAACCCAAGACCAGGATTCGAAATGATGGGCTGACTGTGATCGGACTGCCACCTCTCATATAGTACAGACCACAACCAGAGCATTAAAATAAAAAAAAGTGCGCAACAAAGTGGGTTCGGTCCTAAAGTTTGGGAGAGGGGGACTTATAAACCAAAGTCTAGTGAAAAGGGGGCGTATGACCAACAACCACACAAAAACATATCAATGCTTAAATTAAATGGTCCTTAGTTGATAAAAAAAAAACAATCCATAGGCATGCTTAACAATCGAAGCGTCATAATAAAGAGTAAAAACTTCATAGCAAGCAACAAGACTTCATTAATAAAAACTGTGGAGCCATTTTGCCTTTCATAAACTTTTTAAAAAGAGTGGTAACACAGTCATAAGTTTCAATGCTTTGTTTTCATGCTTATGGTCATGAACGAAGCATGAAAACAAAAACAATAGGAAAAAACGAAAACTTACATTTGTCGTTTTCCAAAATTGCTCATGAAGAACAGAAAAATGTACGACCCCAGTTAGGCAGCTACATAGATTATTATTTGATATAAAAAGTTAAAAACATGTTGGGCTACCAACAATGGTGACTTGTTGGGAGAAGAAGTTATCTTTGTATTACTGACGAGTTCAGGTTAGAAAAATTTGAAAGATTTCAAATCAGAGAACAACTGAAAGGTTATTTGATCATCTTTGATAATCATGACGTGGTCCAACTTAAGATATCTTTCGTTAAAAAGAATGAAATCTGGTGACAAACTTTACAAATGAAAGCCACGACGTTTAAGTTAATGAATCCAATACTGTTGACAGGGCCACTACTGCCAACAGGTATCCATAGCCTTGACAGGGATGTCAATTAACCCACTCTGACCGCTGTATCATGTCTAAGAAATTTCAAATCAGAATGAAGGATGCTTATGACCAAAATCAAAATTTATACCTGAGAATTTTCTTTAACCTGACATCGCTTTGCTGCTAGCGAGCCTGTTCAGTACCCTGGTGAAGTTGTCTTGGTATCATGCATGCATTTACCCGCTGCCAACAGACCTGTTCAGCATCCCGACGGGTTTACAAACACTTCCCACAGCTCTCTGAGAAATTATTCACATTCTGATATAGTTTTAAAGACATTCAACAGAGCGGGGTGATGTTGAAAATTCCAGTTTTTACACTTCATATTTTCTAGGCCTTTAATTTTTTCTTGCTAACCTTCATCAAGATCTGAAAATAGTTTATTAATGAAACTAATTTTTGATGACAGGGAGTCATCATTGAGTTGTTTTTCTTAAGAGCAGGGACAACGTAAAGATATTTTTAAGGATAGTCGTGATTACTCTCAAATGCAAATTGAAACCAAGAAATCGACTCTCAAACAAAATACCATCTTTAACTAGTCTGCGTTTTCAGAAAAACACATCAATTGATGCTCTGACAGCCCTTGACAGTTATTTCAAGATGAAGCATTTTGTTCTCTTCTTCTGAACTAGACTGTAATACAACCATGTTTGACTCAAAAAAAAATAAAAAAGCCCAATAAACAAAAATAAAAATAAAAACAAACTAAAAAAGAAAACTGAAAGCAAAGAAACCAAAAAAAATAAATATGTACAATAGGTGTATCGGAGAGTTGTTAGGTGAAATACCTTTTGAGAGCTTGGCCATTCACCGGGAAGTCGTCTGGCTGTCCCTCTAAATTCTGCAGGTGGAAAGAACTGGGACCTAGTTTTTCAGCAATTAGGAATGGTCCCAACCACAGGTTTTGGAACTTAGTATGTTCTTCTTTCCCCTCATGAGGTTTGTCCCACTTAAGGACAAGATCACCTACCTAAAAATTCCTATCAGAGGCAGAATTGGAATTGAACCAACTTTTGACAATAAGTTGATGTTGATCCAGTTTTTGTTTTGCTTGAGCCCTTACCTCTTCTAACTTCAGCAAAGCATTAATCCTACTTTCAAGAGGAGGACAGTCTTCTTCCTGAACCTTCTGCGATAACTGTAGAGATGGAAGGAAAACGTGTGGTGGAAGAATTGCTTCCCTACCGTAAACGAGGAAAAAGGGGGAATTACCAAAAACAATTTTTGGAGTTACCCTATCAGCCCAGTTTGCATTGAATAGTGCATTATGCCAGTTTTTATGGTTTTCAGAAACCATCCTCTTGATATTCTTGATCAGGTTTTTATTTGTCAATTCCGCCAAACCATTTCCTTGGGGGTAATACCTAGCAGAATACTTTAGTTTTATCCCATTTTCTAAAGCAAAAGTACTCATGTCGAGAGACGAAAAATAGGAAGCATTATCGAACACTAGACATTCAGGAATACCAAAACGAGTGATAATGTTTGAATTGAGGAAGGATATTACCTGACTGGTGTTTACCACTTTTAATGGTGCAGCCTCAAACCATCTAGGGAAATAGTTTGTCACTGTAATGATGTATTTGTGCTGCTGCGAGGAGGTGGGGTTAATTGGGCCTATAATGTCAAGACCCCATTGTTGAAAAGGAAAATCCACTGAGACAGGTTGCAGCGGGAATGTTTCCTTCTGTACTCATCCAGAAGCCTTTTGACAGATTACGCATTTGTAGCATAACGTATGGGCATCTTTGAAAAGAGTGGGCCAGTAATACCCTGCCCTTAATACTTTTTGGGCAGTAGTGTCTCCACCAAAATGCCCACCAGCTTCCCCTGCATGTAATTCTGGTAAGACTTTATCTGCTTCATCTCTTGCCAGACAACGCACAAGGATTCCATCAAAATTTTGGCGAAACAATACACCATTCACTAGTTGGAAAGGTGCAGTTTTTAATCTCAATGCTCTCCTCTTTTTTGGATCAAGGTGATGGGGAGTTGATCTGTGTATTAGATAAAACTTGATGTCATCATACTAAGGACTTGTAGGATTTTGTACACAACAGATTTGATTTTGATTATGCTGATCTTCAATTAACATATCGGTTTGATTCTGTTGTTCTATAGCTGAATCAACAACTAATTTACATAAACCTTGGCCTCTAACAATTTGTGCTGGAGTGATCTCGAGGTCATATTCTTGTAAGGATGTGACCCAGTTTTCCCTTTTCTCACCCAGTTCTTTCTGTACTAACAAATTTCTGACAGTGGGGTAAGGAACAATGACTTTCATTCTAGATTTCAATAGATAAGATCGAAAATGTTTTACTGCTTTAAAAATAGAGTAAGCCTGCTGATCTATAGCTGGATAATTAAGCTCTGCTCCCTTAAAGGCTGAGCTCATAAAAGAAATAGGAACTTCATTGTTTTCAACATTCTTTTGGGCTAGGACAACGACATAAGATCGATCGGAGGCAAACGTGTAAAGAGTAAAATCTCGCGAAAAGTCGAGGCTCATTAGGGATGTAGCCTCCACTATGGATTTTTTTATTGAGTCAAAAGCTTGACTTTCTATATGTCCCCAATGGTATTGCATATCCTCTTTTATTAAGTTTTGTAATGGCCTAACCATTTTCGAAAAACTCGGGATGAACCTTCTAACAAAATTTATCTGACCTAAAAAGGATTGCATAGACTTTTTGGAAGAGGGGGGAGGAAGTTTTGAAATGACTTGAGTCCTCTCAGGGTCAATGATCATCCCTTCATTGGATACTATGAATCCGAGCAGCTTGCCTTGTTCCACTACAAAGAAATTTTTTTTGGGATTTAGAGAGATGTCATACTTACGACATCGTTGTAGAACAGATCTTAGATGAGCTAAATGATCTCCTTTATTCTTTGAGAAGATAGTGACATCGTTTAGATAGACTACCACAGATTGATTGATTAAACCGTGAAAAGCGATATCCATCGCTCTCTAGAAAGTGGCACCGACATTTATAAGCCCAAAGGGCATCTTTATATAAGCATAGGTACCCCATGGAGTATGGAAAGTGGTTTTCAGCTGGTCTGGGGGAGACATGAGGACTTGGTTATACCCTGAAAAACCATCTAGCAATGATAATCTTTCAGAACCAGATACCTGTTGGAGAATCTGTTCCATCGGAGGAACAAGGTAGTTGTCTTTATCAGATGCTCAGTTTAAATTTCGTAAATCGACACATAGTTGGATTTCACCACTTTTCTTCCTTACAGGGACAAGGTTAGAGACCCACTGTGTATGTCTCACCGGAAATATTATCTTAGCATTCAATAGTTTGTTTAGTTCCTTCTTGACCGTTGGTTCAAGTTTTGGGTGCATCTTTCTCAACTTATGTTGAAAAGGTCAAGTCCGGGGTTTCATGGGAATAATGTGTTGTATGATGTTAGGATCAAAGGTTTTTATATCATCATATGTCCAAGCAAAGACATCCTTAAATTCCTTAAACAACTTAATAAAGGCTGACTTCTCTTGCTGAGAACATCATGTTCCCAAATTAATGCATTGTGGATTATCTTTAGTTTCTAGATTCACGTTTTCATGGGTTAAGGAAGAACTATTCATTTTATAATTTACTGATTTTCTAAATTTATCATGCAAATCATAAAACTTTTCTAATCTTACCACAGATTTTGGGATAGAATTTACCAAATCTGATGTTGATTCCAAAGATCTTGGGTCCAATATTACCGTAAAATTGTGGAGGTCTTCATCGTGGGTGCCTTTATTGATAACTGCACCTTGGAAAGTATCTTCCATGTGCAGGAAACTGATGATCTGTTGATCGTCATCGAAAACTCTCCAATTAGTGATGTTGTCCGGGACGGATGGTCTGAACAACAGCTCAACAGAAAATGCATTTGGAGAAAGGCCCTCTACGGGAAAAAGTTTAGAAGCGACATTAGCCAACAAGTTAGCCTCAGAATTATTCAATCTTGGAATAGAATTAATGTTAAACGCATAAAATTTGTTTATTAGATTTCATACCTCGGCTTGATAACTTTTTAGGTGTGGAGATAGACAATGAATAGAATTTATTACCTGTCTAACCAAAATTTTTGAATCGTCGAATACCATTAAATTATGAACTCTCAAATCTAGTGCCTTTCTGAGACCTTGCAGGAGTGTCTCGTATTCAGCTGTATTGTTTGTGCATTCAAATTCTAACCGACAAGCAATCAAAGTTTTGTTACCTGCTAGATCAATGAGCACACATCCTGCACCAAATCCTTCTTTAGATTTGGATCCATCGAAGTAAAGAGACCAGATATGATTCTCATCAGCTGTATGTGACACCTTAGGGAGAACTGTTGACTATGTGCATGTCATGAGTTTCGACTGTTGTTCTAGGTCAGTAATGGTAGAAGTTTCAGCCATGAAGTTACCGAAAAAGGTGTTCATCCCCTGCATTTTGGGTGAATTGGTGGAAGCAGTAAATGGTTCATTAGCGCCATTTAAATCAGTTACCATAATCTTGAGGTAACGCTCACGATTGATCTTGATTCTGTTAGGCTTTCCATTCTCTGGCAGCCACAAATGAGACCAATCTGTCGCAAAGTAACCATGCAGCTGTCTAGACCAATCCCTGCTTAAAAATAATACATATACTTCAAGGATATCAACGACAATAATATCAATAATTTGGTGGACTTTAGGATTAGACGATAAACTGATAAGGACATTTTTAAATTCACCTATTACCTTAACACTAGTCCAATCAAGATGAATAATTTTTAGACTAGAAAGTTGAACTTCAGCATTGATTTTTTGGCACACAGACCAAGGCATTACATTTGATGATGCACTATAATCTACCATACAATTCTGTACATTCCTATTGAAAATTTTAAAATCCAACAAAAAAGGTGGGGCATTTCTACAAGTATTAACAACAGAAATTTGTTGGTTTTTTGTCGCAGCCCCTAGAATTATTTTATCCACATTTGTTACGCTTTTTACAGCAAGGTCTCTTTTATCAGAGTATTCTAGTGTCATTTTAACGGAGGCCTTTTGAGGTGTTTTAGGGTTGTTTTCTGCAAATTTGTTGTTGTTCAGATTGTTGTTTTTGTTGTTTTCTGCAATATTCTGAAGTATCTTTTGCAGAAGAAAAGGAAATTTCAATAATTCATAAACATAAATATTAGCTCTAAGTTTTTTGAGGTCTTCAATCAAATCGTATTCTAAACTTGGAGTTGTTGAATTCTGTTCAGTTTTAGTTTGTTTAGACTATTTTTTAGGATCATTAGTTCCAATTTCAGAAGAGGATTTATTCGTTGTTTTGCTTCTGGTATTGTAAGGATGCACCATTTCAAAATTGGCTTGAAAGATACTATCGAAAAAATGTCCAAAGATGTTGGGAGAGGATTCGTCCTCCTCCACTATTTCTTGTTCAACCACTTTTTCAGAAATCTCGGGGGAACTAAGTTATCATGTGCTTCCAGAATTGTCTGGATAGCATATTGTAGGCTTTCTAGATTTAGGCCTTCAGGATTTAAGTTGGGCCAGTTTGTGGGAAAATATTTTCTAAAAGGGGGTTTATAAGGCCCTTTGCTTGAAGAAGCTTCTTCAGCTAATCTCCTTAAATCTATAACTTAATTTGATAATTTCTAAACGACCTTATGTAAACTTTTGAGATCTGAACCGTCTGATTGAGTTTTGGTTTGGGGAGGTCTAGGAAGAGTTTCTATTTTCTTCTTGGAAGATGGGGTAATCTCTGTCTCATTACAGATATTTTCCTTTAGGCTTAGAATATCTTTCTCAATTTGGCTTGCTTCCTCGAAGGCTTCCAATAATGTTGCTTTCTTAAACCTTTTTACCCAGATATTTTCCTTTAGGCTTAGAATATCTTTCTCAATTTGGCTTGCTTCCTCGAAGGCTTCCAATAATGTTGCTTTCTTAAACCTTTTTACCCAGATTGCTATGTTATGTTGCAGGGCTTTGGTGTAGTATGCGACAATAAGATTTTCAGCGGGCATTGAATCAGTGGGGATTCGATTTTTTAATGTCAAAAACCTTTGATTAAAGTATTTTATTTTTTCCTTGGGGTTCATCTTTCAATTGGAAAGTTCCATGACTAAGACTTTGGGAGATTTGTTGTCTCTGAATTTCTCAAGGAAACAAGATTCAAAACTATCCCAAGACACAATGGCGTGGGGTTGTTGAGAAAAATACCAAGTAGAGGCATTTCCTTCAAATGTGTACGGAAAAAATCTACATACTACATCTTCGTTTTCTACGCTTCGGAGTCTAATGGCTAGCATGAATTTTTTAATGTGATCCTCAGTGATTTTCTTGGAATCTGAATCGAATTTAGGGAGCCATTTCTCTGGATGTTTAGGTAAAGGATACTGGGGTCCAGGTATGGCCACAACATCTTGATCGAGCCAAGGTCTGGTGAGATTGTTTCAATTTTCCACAGGTGTGGGTGGTGTCGAAGGCTGAGATGAAGAACTTCCTTCATCCGATGACTCTTCTTCTGAAGAGGAGGGAGATGAAGGCGGTGGTGATGGTGGGATACCAGATCCTCCGACTACAAGAGTGGGGATGTGATTTGAATCTGTAAGATTTAGGGTAAGACTAGTGCCTTCAAGTTGTTCTCTAATATCAGAAAAATCTAGTGGTTGATTAAGTGGCTGACCTGGTTGTCTGATACGGGCCAAAGCACCATGTGTCCTTAGAAGTGATTGATGAATAATTTCTTGTACGTCGAACCCTGTGGAGTTTGGTGTTACTGGTTCAACAGTAATCTGTGGATTTTTGTTCGATGTGGTTGTTGTTTGAGAGACAATGTTGTTGTCAGAATGACTTCTTGTTACTATAGGTGAGTGGGTGTGTGGGGGAGGAGTCTTACGACCTCCATGTGCCATCAATAGTGTTCAGGCCCTCTTTCTAGCGCCATTTGTTGACGGGCCAAAATGACCGTCCGTCAATTGGAAGAATGAGTCTGGTCCGGGGTTGTCTAATAACCCAAACCATTTGGTATGACTCGTTTCGACGGGTTTAATGGCTCCGTTGGCCAATCTAAAAGTCCTAAAAGAAACAAATAAAAGAAAAAGAACAAACTAACAAATAACTATTTAGTATATATATGTGTGTACATGTGTATCTATATGACTATTTTAAATAATGTTTACAATACAAATCTATTTATCTAATTTATGTGCAAGATATACAAGTTGTGAGTTTTAATCTGAACTCACGAAAATCTATGAAAAGATGACTCTTTTGACGAAAGTAGATAAAAAAAGCTAAATAAGATATTTTTTGTTTTTGTCTTTATTTATCTATAAGATTAAATATCAAAATACACGGTGAAAACCAGACCACATACGGGGGTTTCTAAAACAAACAAATGATAAAAGAAATAAACTAACCTATTAATGAGTTAATCAACATGCATCTTACGTCTGTATGATCATGAAATGTCCATCCATCCTGTCCAAGAGATAAACTTGCAGTGAACATTTACACTGTTTGAAATAAATGCAAAACAGTATATTGACTATTGAATTTTAATGACAAAACGATAAGACACAAATAAATACTGTGATATTTGTGATTGCAAGCAATTACACATAAGATAAATCTAACTGTAACAACTTTCTTTTAATCATTCAACAAAATTAAAGATAAATCTTATCATTTGAATTGAACGAGCGATCACTATTTTTTAATAACTGAAGCATCAAAATGTGGACTATATTAAAATAAATTATCTTGATGACATAACAATTTGTGAAGACAAAAGCTATCAACAATTATCAAATTATCAAGATAAACAAACCATAGACGAAAACAAAATTTACAGATAGATAAAGCAGAAATGTAAACATAGATTCTATCCAAATTCGTGTATAAGTTGTCCACCTTTATCCCTAGGCCAAGATGTTTGATGACAAAAATAATGAGTTTTTAAAGCCTTCAGAAAAGTAACTGTCTTATCTTCTATGATAAGATACAATCATCTATTGCTTACAAAAATAGAGGGGGAATATAACCACCCAGATCATACTAAATATTCTAAAGCTAAAAAAGGTTTATTCCTGTTTATAGAAAAATGGATCATAGATATGGCTAACAAGCCCAAAAAATGCTTCAGATCACTTGGTCACCACAAACTCCTAGATATCCTGAAAAGAAAAAATAAAATAGAAAAACTTAGATATATATTTAACCACAATTTTGCAAATTTCGAATTAGAATAGACTGGCTACAGAATCTTCTGATTCTGTAGCTAGTCTATTTTAGTAATGAAATATAATTTATTCAATGAAAAAAATAATCTAATTGATTTAATGAATAACACTATTTTAAGATAAAAAGAAATCTTACCTCTAACTATAAAATCAAATCATATCACATGATCTCAGAATTTATTATTGTTGTTGCAGTCTCGACATTTTTTAATATCACATTCCCTATAGTTTTCATGCGTTTCCCTTGTCTCTGAATGTCAGACTAGAGCCTACGATTTTCATTTTTTAAGGGGTCGACCTGATCAGTAAGAGCTTTAATCTGCGACTGTAAAATAGGTATATCGGTGTAATACTTGTAAATCCAGAACAGGCAAGTTTCACATTGTGATTGTGCGACAGTCCCTTGAGAATACCCATGGTTGTGCACCGGAACATCCCCAACATGGACTGTAGATTTGTTACCCAACTTAATACCTGGAAACCCTTCACTATGTTTCGGAAAAGGCGGTAGATTATCCACGTAGTCATAAGACTGATCGAGGTCTATTTGGAAAGAAAGAGGGTCTTCTTCAGCCAAAAATCTATCAATCTCGGAATCCAAACTCTCATGGATCTCGATCATCTTGATCGAGCTCACATGAGGGTTTTATTTGTTTCGCATCTTCCTTGAAATCAACCTTCCATCTCTCTTATTTTTAAAACCCAAATCAATATTACCTTTAGACGTCTTGCCTACAGGTCTGTTTTCATTTTCGACGGAGATGTTAGGCTGTGCAACTTGCTTATGGGCCTGCTCAACAACTTTTGGGTCGGGTAAAGGCTTACTGTGGGTGTCCATAACATAGGCTTGGGTAGATGAGGGGAACGCTCTAGGGTAGACTATGATTTCCTCAATCACAAACTTGTCAACCTCTATAGCATAGGGGTTAGCAAAACTATTTCGGGTTAAAAAGGAATCCCAGTCATCATTCTGCAACTTCAATTGATGTGCAAGCATAATTTTTATCAAGCCGTGGTGGAAAAGGCTTGAATCCAAACGTTGGTTTTTATACCTCTTAGCCATTTTATACATCCTTCTCCACAGGTAATAAGGCATGTTTAAAGGAAACCCTATGAAATTCATGAGCAGACACAGGTGATAAAGAAACACAAAACCAAAACGGCCTTCACATGTCACAAATTGTTTCAACACTGCAAGCAGACCATGCCATCGGGTTTTTAATAGGGACACTGGCATACCTTTGTTACAGCCATTGATCTTTCGAGATGTAAAGAAAAGACTCCATGGAACCTCTTCTACCTTAGCATTCTTGAACCACTTTTGTCCGCTCGCAGGGAGACATGTTGCTTGTCTTAAAAAGTCCTCTGTGACTTCGCGTTGAATGTCCCCCACCTTAGCTCAACAACCATCAAATGAGAGGGGGAATTCTTGAGAAGTCTGCAGGTTGAAACCCTCAAATTTCTCAAGGAAAACAAGCCAACCGTCACCCTCAAGATCCTTGCATCATTGCATAGGAGAAAGGTCTAGGTGTCGTTGGGTTCAATCCTAACAACCGGGGCCATGGGGAATCAACAGGCAATCATCCAAACACAATGCATATGGAGGGTTTGTAAGAGCAGACCAGAGCTATACTCCAGGCCCGAAACTCATCAACAGTCTATGGCATATGAGTAGAAAATTCACAACGAAAATATAGGCATTGTTTGAAATGAATGTGAGGAGTGTTGAAAAACCCAAGACTAGGCTTCGAAATGATGGGGTGACTGTGATCAGACTGCCACCTCTCATATAGTACAGGCCACGAACAAAGCATTAAAAAAAAAAAAAAGTGCGCAACAAAGTGGGTTCGGTCCTAAAGTTTGGGAGAGGGGGACTTATAAACCAAAGTCTAGTGACAAGGGGGCGTATGAAAAAGAGCCACACAAAAACATATCAATGCTTAAATTAAATGGTCCTTAGTTGATCCAAAAAAAAAAATCCATAGGCATGCTTGACAATCGAAGTGTCATAATAAAGAGTAAAAACTTCATAGCAAGCAACAAGACTTCATTAATAAAAACTGTGGAGCCATTTTTCCTTTCATAAACTTTTTAAAAAGAGTGGTAACACAGTCATAAGTTTCAATGCTTCGTTTTCATGCTTATGGGCATGAACGAAGCATGGAAACAAAAACAATAGGAAAAACCAAAAACTTGCTATTGTCGTTTTCAAAAATTGCTCATGAAGAACAGAAATATGTACGACCCCAGTTAGGAAGCTACATAGATTATTATTTGATATAAAAAGTTAGAAACATGTTGGGCTGCCAACAGACCCTAACGATTCCTACTAGAATTTGTGGCTTACAATCCTCACCAGATCCTTCCATTTCAGCCTCTGCCTCACCTGTTTGTTTCCTTCTTCTGCCCATATAAATCCCACTGAACTTCTGCATGCACTAACCCTAACTGGATGGGAGGATCAACACTCTGATACCACTATAATGTTCCCAAGCCAATTTTTTCGCTGGGAACACTAACTGCTCATTGTTTAACTGATGTGTGTGTGTTTTCTTGTAGGTTTACTTTTTGAGTTATGTATTAGGGTTTGTAGATTCAGTTAACAAGAAAATGAACATAGATCTGAAGATATAGGATGTGGAAATACAAGATATGACAAGCAACACCAGATATGGAACCAAACAACATAGATCTGACCTTTATTAAGAAAAATGAAAGAACCTGATACAATAGGACTGTAGATCTGGAATAACATAAGATAGATCCTCTAGTTGAGATATGAGTTGATACAAAATTATTAGGATAAGAAGATATAATCCTCCCAAGGTTCAATACAAGATGAAGACCAATACAATATGAACCAGGGTCAAGTCCAACCCCCCTGGCTAAAGATACGCCCTCCTGAATGGATGTGAAGGACCAATATTTTGGCCTAGCTAATGGAAGCCTCCAAATGGAACCAAACTCTACAGAATGATAGATCGGGGCAAGTAGAACCCCCTCCTGAAGTATTAGGCCGAAATGCCATGAGTTTCTCCTCCAAAACACTTAATCCTCAAGTAGAATTTGCCCTCTCGAATACTGTCAAGACCCAATAATTCGGCCCTGCTAAAGGAGACCTCCAATCACTATGAAACTCTCCAGAATAATAGATCAAGCCAAGGTAAACCTCCTGGTGAAGTCTCAAGGTGAGATCTGAAGTTTTACTCCTTCAAATTAAATAGATCTAATTCCTAGTAGCGCCCTCCTTCTCTTCAAATTGTGCCAATGCTATAGGAAATCAAGTGGAGAGTATAACTCTCTCAAAATGAACTAGAAATGATGATCAAGGCCCTCCAAAGAAAACCCAAGTGCTCAAATCTCCAAAATCCTTCTCAGGTTCCTAGATCGAATCTTCCTCCAATCAGTGGTGTGCCACCTCTACTAGAACCACTCCAAGTTACACCTTGTTGCTGCCTTGAATAGAAGAGAGTACCTATAGCTCAAATAGAATGGTGTGGGTGGAGTATTGCATCCCCGAGACCAAGCTTGGAACAAGATTGTAGCGCACCTTTTCAGCTACCATGGCTTAAACGTTCTTAAAAGAAATCTATAACACCTATTTTTATGTAACCCATACAACATTATATAATCCACACGCATTTAAACAAATAAAGACATTCTACACAGAGTATTCATATGAGTTACTGCCATAATTAACAATCGATAGCGTTCATACTAATTCATATACACAGCGGAAATCATGATAACATAAGCAGTAGAGTCATGCAAAACATGATTGAAACATAATCAGGTACTTATCTTTTAACAGTGGTAGAGTCCACCAACCAAGTGCAAGTCTTCCACGAACCTCCCATCCTTAGACCACCCTGCTCATCAGCTCAGCAATGGGTCACCCCCGAGCTAGGACTAAGCTCCACCCCGAGACAAGGAATCTTAGGTTAGGCTGAGGTTACAAGGAAAACATCACACAGCCACAGGAAGGAATTCTCTCCCAGGAACCACCCACACTCACTACCCACAGTCCCTCATTCCCCACATGCCTGTTCCACCCTAGGAGGATACACCTTCTCTGTCACCTGGACAGTCCTTCGACTGCTAACCTCCCTTGCCTTGGGTTACAACAACAGACCGGATCGGAAGTCTCCGGGCTCTGTGGCAGCTACAGGGTTCCTTCCAGGAATCCTCTCCTTCCTCTGCGCACTCTCTCACCTGGAGGGAGTCGCCCAC
>JASDQU010097409.1:1999-19506 GCA_032191745.1 Picea mariana | reverse complement strand
ACATAATCTCTATCGTTAGATCTGCGACCTTATAATGAACGGTCCAGATTTACAATGAAATTACAATATACTTTTACACGACAATTTTTGCTTCGAGGGCTTCGCCCCTGAACCACCGCTGGGGGCCCACTTGCCCCCATCCGAGGGTATAGCCCCCCCGGACCCTGCAGAGGGGGTACCCCCCCTCTACACTCCCCTGGGTGGAAGAGTGTACATACTTCTGGTGTGTAAATACTTCATGGGGTATAAACACGGCTGAAAGTAAAATACCTCTAACTCAAGAAGATAATCAGGCTCCACAACCAACAATCTCCCACTTGGAGACTGATCTCAACAAATCCACCAATGTTGTANATTTTTGCTTCGAGGGCTTCGCCCTCGAACCCCCATCGGGGGACGCTGCCCCCGAACCCCCGCTGGGGGCCCGCTTGCCCCCAAACCCCCCAGCCGGGGGGATAGCCCCCCCGGACCCCGCAGAGGGGGTAGCCCCCCTCTGCACTCCCCCACGTGGAAGAGTGTACATACTTATGGGGTGTAAATACTTCATGGGGTATAAACACAGCTAAAAGCAAGGACCTTTGAATCAAGAAGATAATCAGGCTCCACAACCAACACTCTTCATCCACGGGCCTAACAACTCACTTCTTCAACCAGTTACAACTCAATTCCCGCAAGGTGAGGACAACAACCACTGGTCAACACCACTCATGAAAAACAGAAGGCAACAAGCCACACTCAGTACAGGAACTGTGTGGTCAAAACCACCAACAGTTATAACACACACAACATAGAAAATTACAGAATGTTCAGGCTTCATAGAAGACAACCACCCAAAAACGGCTCAGGTACTGACTCAAATTTGCAATGGCAGATAGACTAGGTTCACAGACTCACAGGTTGGCTTTCCCCTCCTGACCAGTTCTCTCAATGGTGTATAGGTATGCAAAGGACATATGTCTGAGGTTTTCGGGTTTCAGACTATGGATGGAAGTATAGAATCCAACCACCTTCCCGACTGGTTTTCTCAACTGCGCGTGGGTATGCAGAGGGCAGAAGTAGATGCAAAATGGGTTCAAACAGATATCCCATGATCCTCTTGAACTCAGGTGGAGGATGCCAGACTACAAGAGCGAACCCCCAACACGACTGACTTCTGTAGATTTAACTGCATGCGCCCAGGTCGACACTTGTCTTCCTAGAGCTGCATGCACTACATTTGCATTCGTTTCCCTTTCCCAGGAACTTAGGACATCACTCATCAATTGTCCACCTTGGTCTTTAGGAATAATAATAAAATATTATCCCTTTAGAGGTAAGCCCCCTAGCTTAGCCCCTAGGCCCAAACACTTAGCTTCCTCCCTTACCCAACCTTGTGGAAGCTTAGTCCCCCATCACTCTTTCTTCGTGGTCGATCAACACGCAGCGATGCTTATATTTTATTAATGATTTGCATAATTACATATACAAAAATCAAGCTCGTGGCCTTTAACACCTAGGCTCTCTGGCCTAATAAACACATCATCCCACCAGCTTATCAACACTCGGATCACCAACCTACAAAACATGTTTACAATTTATAAATACAACATGGGCTCGTCCTTGGGGATATTAAAATCCCCTCCCCTTATTTTTGCATTGTCCTCAGTGCAACTCTTTACACAACATCAACAAGATTTCCAAAATCTTCAAAAAGATGAGGGTATTCTGCCCGCATAACATCCTCATGCTCCTGTGTCGCATCCTCAGGACCGTACTAGGTCCACTAGACCTTTACAAGCCCTATGGCTCGATTCCAGAGTTGTTTGCTCTTCTGGTCCAATATGCACACTGGATGCACTTGCAAGATGCCTTCTTGCTCTACCTGAATCATATTCCAATCAATTGCATGATTAGCATCAGGTATATATTTCTTAAGCAATGAAATATGAAACACATTATGTACAATCATGGATGCAGGTAATGAAAGCATATATGCAATGTATATATATGTATATACAGACAATTCTAATAACATTATGACCTGTATACAACATACACTAAATAGAGAATTGGTACTTATCTTTTGATTGAGAATACCTTCCATATCAACATGGTCTAGACCAAGGTACCAAACCTCAACAACACTCCAACCAACGGTCTCTCCTTCCCCACATTCCCGTCCCACCCCAGGAGTGTACACCTTCACTGTCACACAGTCCATCGGTTGCTACACCTCCCTTTCCTTGGGATTCAGGATGGTATTAGAGCCCATGGTTTCAACGTTGAGCCTGGATGGGCTGGATAAGTGGTCTTTGGACCCAAGGTTTTGAGTGGAAATGGTGTTCGGAGGAACCAATTTCGAACCTTAGAATGTTTCTTAGTGGTAAGGGGTTACTTGGTCATGTTACGACACTTAGGAGGAGTAACGGTAGAATAAAACCATAACTGGCGTGGTATTTACCAGAGAGAGAGAGCACTCAACACTTGGGGTGTTGGAGCAGTAGAATTTGTTTGGGAAAAAGGAAAGTCCTTTACGACCGTCAGATCTGGAAAAGGTGCAGGAGGGTTATCCTGGAAGCCTTTCGGAGTTCGACAATCGGGAGAAGTGGAATGCACTGAGGCATAAACTTCTGAAGGATATCTACACCATAGATCGTAGGAAAAGATCCTGACCGTTAGATCCATGTCGAGGAAGGCAAAGGAAAATCACTTCGAAGGATTTCTAGTGTGGAGTGTGACAAACTCCCGAAGTCCCGAAGTAGATCGCAACCCTCCGTTGTGAAGGACACATGTCAAGAGATCATGTACTTCGAGTGTAAGTACTTCGAGAGGAGGCAAGTGATATGAGTTTGGAACTCCCAAAGCCCGAAGTGTCGAAGTCGCTCATAGCCGTTGATCGTGAAGGAGGATACACGTCTGTAGATCGTGAACTCCGAGAGAAAGCGCTTCGGGAAAAAGCGAGCGTAGAGGAGTTGAAACTCTCGAAGCCCGAAGAGCCGAAGTGGTGAGTCATGATGATGTCACCTGGAGGTGACGTGGACACATAGGATGTGTGCCATGTGTCTGTGGGTTTAGAACCCATGGAATATTGAGATGGAATTTGGAACGTGACGAGTGTCACCCATTTGAATGGGCCACGTATCAGTCTCTAGTATTCCGCCATGTAGCATCCTGTGTGAGCAGGGTTAGTGGGGTTCGAGGTTACGTAACGTAGTTAAAGGTCGGAGGACCCATAGTGGTGTTTATCATGATACATCAAGATCAATGGTTAGGAGACATTGCGGGGACCCAATTTGCACGGAAGCTAATTCTCTAAGGCAGTCTCGCAATCCAAACTGTGGTTTCACTGAGGGGTTACGTGTCAGCATCGGGAGAATTGTGGGATGAAAGGCGGGTTACTCCAAACCACCGTTGCATGCCCCCGCAATTGGGAAAATGTTAAGTGATGTGACATAATGACGACAACAAAGTGTCATGGAAGTGTTTGGAGATTAATGGTTCGAGGTGTGCAGATGTGAAATCTTCTGAAGTCTCGAAGTCCCGGAACTCAAATGCCTGAGGTTCCACAACGAGTGTCAGTCATAGGATGATGGGTAGACGTGGACCATTGATCCACCCTACTATGTGAGTTCAGTAACTTAGAATTCTGAGTGACTGTTGTGTTATGCTTGGAAATCTTTCGAAGCTGAAGGCCAAAGGCCCGAGTGAGCGCTTATTGATCTAGCGCTTGGTCACAACCCATGGTCGCCTGGGTTGGGGAACTGAGAGAAAAGAGCTAGTGCCCGAAAACTTAGCAGAGCAAATCTATGAAAGAAGAAATCTGCAGGGATTCTTGATTGAACGAGAATCACAGAGAATGAAAACTGAACGTTATCTTGAGTCATATTTGTTTATGAATGTTGTGGGATTTGTTAAGGAATAATGGCTTGATAAATTTCGGTTGTCTGCACATTCTGTTTGTAGAAGTTTAACGAGTACCAGAACTGAATAGAATTTCCATTGAGTGCAAAAGAAATGGAAGAGACACATAATTCTTCTAGTTCAGGGAATGAAGCAAAAGGAATGGATGTTCATTTGGGAGTTGAAGGGTCAAACTCCAATGGGCATGGAGAAGAGATAGATAAGGAAGGGCATATGATTAAAATCATTGAACGATTGTAGAAAGATGCCCAAACTCACCAAGCAAACAACAGAAAGATCATGAAAGCTAAGGAACAACAGAGAGAACTCAACTTAAAGTTGATGAAGAGTCTGGAGAGAATAGAAAACAATTTGAACAAGGAGAGAGACTTGAGCAAAACAGGGAGTCACCAGACTTCTAAGGGAAGAAGATCAAGGAGTGTTGGTAGACACCATCATCACTTGCAAGGTCGCTCCAAGAGGAGGGCACACAATAGTTCAAGCCCATCTCCTACCATAAATCACATGAGATCTGGAGTGGATGAACTAAAGGGAGAAATGAACAAGATTAAACCTCCTACGTTTGATGGAGAACATAATAAGGAGGAATATGCCGAGACATGATTGCTTGGCATGAGGAAATATTTCCAACTGCAGAATTATTCCTCTCATGGAGAGGGAAGAATTGTGATGTATCAACTGAAAGGAAAGGCATCCATGTGGTGGGATCAACTTGTGTAGGTGCAAAACATTAGAGAGAAATATATCACTTTGAGAGAATTCAAGAGGTATTTTGAGAAGAAATACCTGACTAAAAGATATTATGACAAAAAGATGAAAGAGTTTTTTGAACTCAAGCTGAGCAACATGACCATTGATGAATATGAACAAAGGTTTTTGGAATTATTGAAGTATGTTCCGTTCATCAAGGATGAGACTATCAAGATTCAAAGGTATCTGAGTGGACAACCCACTTCTTCAACCAGTTTCAACCCAATTCCTGCAAGGTGAGGATAACAACAACACAATTCCACTCAGGAAAAACAGAAGGCAACAACCCAAAGACAGTTCGGGTACGGACTCGGCTCTACAAGGGCGAATGGGCTGGGCTCACAGGATACACAGGTGACACGACTCAATCCATGGGTTTGCCACTAGTTTTAGGGTGCATGACAAGGAATCAATGCAAAGTTCGAACATAGACTCAAACAGTTCAGATGACGGATATGTCGGCTTCTCAGGAAAACATTACGGTTTTATGGTTTCAGAGCTACGTGAGGGTATGCAGAGATCATACATAGAGACCACATGGTTCAGACAACGGACGTAAGAATGGAGGACGAAACCCCATCACAGCTCAATTCTTGGGTTAAATTGCATGTTCCTGGGCTGACACATGTTTCCCATGAAGCTACATGCACTCCATCAAGTACGCGTTCCCTTTTCCAGGAACTTAGGATAAAAGTATACCATTCACACCACTTTGGAATAATAATAAATTATTATTCCCAAGGACTTAAGCCTCTAAGCTTAGCCCCTCTTTCCAACCTTTCAGCCCCCTTTCCCTTACCCACCTTATGGAAGCTTAGTCCCCCATCACTCTTTCTTCGTCATCGGTCTGCACGCAACGATGTTTAATCTTTATTAATGTTCTGCATAATTACATATACAAAAATAGGCTCTTGTCCTATAACACTTAGGCTCTCCGGCCTAATAAACACATAAACCCACCAACTTATCAATACTCGGCTCACCAAGCTACAAAACATGATTACAATTCATAATATAATTGGGGCACATTCTTGGGGTATTACAATCCCCTCCCCTTTTTTTTGCATTGTCCTCAGTGCAACTATTTACACAGCATCAACAAGATTTTCAAAATCTTCAAAAAGATGCGGGTATTCTGCCCGCATAGCATCTAATTCATGCTCCCATGTCGCGTCCTCAAAACCATACCAATTCCACTAGACCTTTACAAGCCCTATGGCTTGATTCCATAGCTGTTTTCTTTTCTGGTCCAATATGCGTACATGATGTACTTGCAGGACACCTTCTTGCTCCACCTAAATCACATTCCAATCGATTACATGATTATAATCAGGTATATATTTCTTAAGAAATGAAACATGAAACACATTATGTACAGTCATGGATGTAGGTAATGCAAGCATATATGCAACTGGCCCAATCCTTTCTAGGATTTCAAATGGCCCACAAAATCTGGCTCCCAACTTGGCGCAGTTCCTCAGCTTCAGGGAACTTCTATTGGCTTTCATTTTCAGGAAAACATGATCGTCCACTTTAAACTCTCTGTGGGTTCTGTTTTTATTAGCATAACGTTTCTGCATGTCTTGGAAAGCCTTTAAATTCTATTTAATTTTCAGCATTTTCTCTTCCATTTCCTTGAGCAACTCTGGCCCAACTAATGACCTATTAGTTGGATTATCCTAGCTTATTGGAGTATTGCACTTTTTGCCATAAATTTCTTCAAATGGACTCATCTTCAACGATGCTTGATACCCATTGTTGTAGGTGAATTCTACCAAATGTAGTTAGTCTTCCCATTTCGATGGTTTTTCCATCACATACATCCTTAACATGTCTTTTACTTTGTTCAGCCTCTCAGTCTGCACATCAGATTCAAGATGATAGGTTGTGTAAAAGTTTAGATTCGTTCTGAATCCTTTGAACAACCCCTTCCAAAACTTGGAGGTAAATTTCGGGTCCGTGTCAGACACGATTGTCTTGGGGATACCGTGCAATCATGTTATTTCCCTTATAAAAATATCAACAATGTTAGCTTCCTTATGAGTATTCTTTAGCGGAATAAAATGTGCAACTTTCGTAAGCTTGTCCACCACCACCATGATTGAATCATGTTGTTTGCCTGTTCTGGGCAATCCTATGATGAAATCCATTGTCACCACTTTCCACTTCCACTCAGGAATGGGTAAAAGTTGCAACAACCCTGCTGGGTGCTTGTGCTCAACTTTAACCTTCTGGCACTCCATACATCTGGCGATGTATTCAACAATCTCTTTCTTCATACCTAGCCAAAAGTAATGGCTCTTGCTGCTGCCATAGTTTTCTGATATCCAGGGTGCCCTACATAAGGCACATTATGCATTTCATTCAAAATCATAAGTTTCAAGTCCTAGACATTAGGTACATAAATTATGTTCTTGTACAGAAGTATTCCACCAGTTTCCAATTTATAATTTTCCACTTTCTGTGGCATCTCACCTTCTGTAGTTTTTCTACCAAATCCCTGTAATGCAAATCTGCATTTGCAGCTTCCAAAATTCTTCTTTTAATATCAGTTCAGTACATGCTAATGGTTGTAGCATGTAATTTGTGTACTCTCCTACTGAGTGCATCAACCACTTTATTTTTCTTCCCTTTGATATGCTTGATATCAAAATCGTACTCACAGAGAAACTCCAACTACCTACTTTGCCTAGCATTCAAGGTTGGCTGATCAAACAAATATTTCAGACTGTTGTGGTATGTTCTCAGTTTGAATCTCCTTCCCATTAGGTAATGCCTCCATTTCTTTAGAGCGCGAACGATGGCTGCCAACTCTAAATCATGAGTTGCATAGTTCCTTTCGTGGTCTTTCAACTTTCTGGATTCATAACAAATTACGAATCCATTCTGGCTGAGGACTCCTCCCAGTCCTTCTTTGCATGCATCGGTACAAACCACAAAATCCACATTTGGATCTGCAATCTTTAGGATTGTAGCACGGGTTAACAGTTGCTTCAATTGCTGGAAGCTTTTCTCACATTCTTTTGTCCACTGAAATTTATTCTCCTTCCTTTGAAAGGAAGTGATAGAGTGAGCTATCCTCGAGAACCCTGTGATAAACCTTCTGTAATAACCAGCTAGACACATAAAGGATATGAATTCTGTCACGTTCTTTGGCGCTGACCATTCTTTGATGGCCTCAATCTTCTCAGGATCTACAACTATCCCATCATTCGAAATAATATGCCCCAAGTAATGGATCTGTTTTTTATAAAACAAGCATTTTCTCAACTTGGCATACGGTTGGTGATCTCTTAGCACTGGCAGCACCATCCTCATATGTTGTTCATGCTCTTCCTTTGACTTGGAATACACCAGTATGTCATCCAAAAAGAATATGACTAACTTCTTCGGATAGTCCCTGAATAAACTATTCGTTAGGCACATAAATACAACGGGTGCACTTGACAACCCAAATGGCACCACTGTGAATTCATAGTGACCATACCTTGTTCTGAGGGTGGTCTTGTTGATGTCTTCATCCTTTATCCTTACCTTGTGATATCCCGACCTGGGATCTATCTTAAAAAATATCTTCATAGCTTTCAAATGATCAAAGAGGTCATCAATCCTCGACAGAGGATATTTGTTCTTTACAATTACTTTGTTCAATTGTCTGAAATCGATACACAATCTCAACGTCCCATCCTTCTTCTTCACGAACATGACTGGGGCACCCCAAGGTGACACACTTGGGCATATATACCCCTTCTTCAGATTCAACTCTTCAAGCTGCAATTGCAGTTCTTTCATCTCTGGTGTACTCATTCTATAAGGAGCTTTTGATACTGGAGCTGCTCCAGGCATCAAGTTTACAGAAAAATCAATATCTCTCTTCCGGGGTAATCTGGGTACCTCCTGGAATACATCTTCAAAACATTTTAGTATTGCATGGTCTTCGATCTTTGAGACCTCATCTTGAGATGCTTCCTCCACATGGGCTGCAAATAATTGATAGCCTTTCCTGTAGCACTTCTTCAACTACATTGTTAAGATTTCTCTGATAGCAACAACTCTAGGAATTTCTTGGACCGTTTTCCAATTTTCTTCCTCATCCAGGCAAGTTAATGCCTTTTTATGACAATCCAAGATGGCATGGTGTTGGTCCAACCAGTCCATCCCAATTAGAAATTCATAAGAACCTAAAGGAAAAACATTCAATTCAGCCTTTGTGCTCAGTCCATTCATGTCAACTGGACAAGACTTAACTAACTCAGTGACTTTTCTCTTGGTTCCTGTAGCCAGCTGCACTAACCAAGACTTTTCATGTTTGCTTCTTGACAATTGCAAACTTTCCACCATTCTTGGATCTACATAACTATGGCTAGCCCCTAAATCAATTAAAATAGTGAAGGGATGATTATTGATCATACCTTCCACTTCAATCATGTGTGATTAATATTCATCTTGCTTATAGTCTAGGGCTTCGTAGATCCTTGGCATTCTACTACCCATGTCCTGCACTGTTTTAGCCTATTGAACATTGTGCATAGTTCTCACTTTGTCATTTATGTGGGGGCAATCTCTGTACCTATGGTTTCCTTTACAACCCCAACATTCCATAGGTGGATGTCTTGAGATCTTCCCACCCACTTCAACCTTCCTAGGCTATCTATAAGATTGTTGTCCTTGAGGATTGTTCCTAAAAAAGGGTGGCTTAGTTCCCTTCTTCCTCTAATCCATCTTGAATATCTTCTTGTCTTCCCAAGCCTTCGGAAAGTAGGTTTCTCTCTTTGTTGCTCATATAAGAATTTCACTCTTCTTAATGTTTAATATGGTATCAGAGCCCATGGTTTCAATGCTGAGACTGGATGGGCAGGATAAGTGGTCTTTGGACCCAAGGTTTCGAGTGGAAATGGTGTTCGGAGGAACCAATTTCGAACCTTAGAATGTTTCTAAGTGCCAAGGGGTTACTTGGTCGTGTTACAAAACTCAGGAGGAGTAGCGGTAGAATAAAACTGCAGTCGACATGGTATTTGACCATAGAGAGAGAGCGCTCAACACTTGGGGTGTTGGAGCCGTAGGATCTGTTTGGGAAAAAGGAAAGTCCTTTACGACCGTCAGATCTGGAAAAGGTGTAGGAGGGTTATCCTGGAAGCCTTTCGGAGTTCGACAGTCAGGAGAAGTGGAATGCACTGAGGCATAAACTTCTGAAGGCGATCTACACTGTAGATCATAGGGAAAGAGCCTGACCATTAGATACGTGTCCAAGAAGGCAAAGGAAAATCACTTCGAAGGATTTCTAGTGTGGAGTGTGACAAACTCTCGAAGTCCCGAAGTAGATCACAACCGTCTGTTGCAAAGGACACATGTCAAAAGATCGTGTACTTCGGGTGGAATTACTTCGAGAGGAGGCAAGTGTTATGAGTTTGAAACTCCCGAAGCCCGAAGTGTCGAATTCTCTCATAGTCATTGATCGTGAAGGAGGACACACGTCGGTATATCGTGAACTCTAGGAGAAAGCGCACCGGGCAAAAGAGAGCATAGAAGAGTTGAAAATCCTGAAGCCCGAAGTGCCGAAGTCTCTCATTGTCATTGATCGTGAAGGAGGACATGCATCGGTAGTTCGTGAACTCCGAGAGTAAGCGCTCTGAGAAAAAGTGAGAGTATAGGGGTTGAAACTACCGAAGCCTGAAGAGTCGAAGTGGTGAGTCATGATGACGTCACCTGTAGGTGACGTGGACACATAGGATGTGTGCCACATTTCAGTGGGTTTAGAACCCATGGAGGATTGAGATGGCATTTGGAACGTGATGATTGTCACCCATTTGAATGGGCCACGTATTAGTCGCTATTATTCTGCCATGTAGCATCCTATGTGAGCAGGGTTAGTGGGGCCCGAGGTTACGTTACGTAGTTAAAGGTCAGAGGACCCACAATGGTGTTGATCATGATACATCAAGATCAATGGCCAGGAGACATTGCGGGGAACCAAGTTGCACGAAAGCTAATTCTCCAAGGCAGTCCCGCAATCCAAACCGTGGTTTCACTAAGGGGTTACATGTCAGTGTCCGAAGAATTGCGGGATGAAAGGCGGGTTACTCCAAACCATCGTTGCATGCCCCCACAATTGGGAAAACGTTAAGTGATGTGATGTAATGACGTCAACAAAGTGTCATGGAAGTGTTTGAAGATTAATGGTTTGGGGTGTGCGAATGTGAAATCTTCCGAAGTCCCAAAGTCCCAGAACTCAGACGCCTGAGGTTCCACAGCGAGTGTCAGTCGTAGGATGTTGGGTAGACGTGGACCGTTGATCCACCCTACTGCGCGAGTTCGGTAACTCAGAACTCTGAGTGATTGTTGTGTTATGCTTGGAAATCTTCCGAATCTGAAGGACGAAGGCCCGAGTGCACGCTTATTGATATAGTTCCTGGTCATGACTCATGGTCGTGTGGGTTGGGTAACTGAGTGAAAGGGGCTAGTGCCTGAAAACTTAGTAGAGCAGAGCTCCAAAAGAAGAAATCTGTGGGGATTCTTGATTGAACGAGAATAACAGAGAATGAAAACTGAACGTTTTCTTGAATCAGATTTGTTTATGAATGTTGTGGGATTTGTTAAGGAATGATGACCTGACAAATTCTGGTTGTCTGCACATTGTTTTGCAGAAGTTGAATGAGTGCCAGAACCAAATAGAGTTGCCACAAAGTGCAAAGAAATGGAGGAGACACAGACTACTTCTAGTTCAGAGAATGAAGCTAAAGGGATGGATGTTCATTTGGGAGTTGAAGGGTCGAACTCCAATGGGCATGGAGAAGAGATAGATAAGGAAGGGCATATGATGAAAATCATTGAAAGATTGCAGAAAAATGCCAAAACTCACCAAGAAGATATCAGAAAGCTCATGAAAGCTAAGGAACATCATGGAGAACTCAAATTAAAGTTGATGAAGAGTCTAGAGAGAATAGAAAATAAGTTGGACAAGGAGAAAGACTCGAGCAAAACAAGGAGTCACCAGACTTCTGAGGGAAGAAGATCGAGGAGTGTTGGTAGACACCATCATCACACCCAAGATCACTCCAAGAGGAGGGCACACAGTAGTTCAATCCCATCTCCTACCATAAATCATAAGAGATCTAGAGTGGATGAACTAAAGGGAAAAATGAACAAGATTAAGCCTCCTACGTTTGATGGAGAACATAAGAAGGAGGAAGATGTCAAGACATGGTTGCTTGGCATGAGGAAATATTTCCAACTGTAGAATTATTCCTCTCATGCAGAAGGAAGAATTGTGATGTATCAAATGAAAGGAAAAGCATCCATGTGGTGGGATCAACTTGTGTAGGTACAACACATTAGAGAGAAAGATATCACTTGGAGAGAATTCAAGAGGTATTTTGAGAAGAAATACTTGACTAAAAGATATTATGACAGAATGATGAAAGAGTTATTTGAACTCAAGCTAGGCAGCATGACCATTGATGAATACGAATGAAGGTTTTTGGAATTATTGAAGTATGTTTCGTTCATCAAGGATGAGACTGTCAAGATTCAAAGGTATCTGAGTGGACTGCCACCTTCCATTGGGAACAAGATTCAATATGATGACCCTACAACTATGGAAGAAATGATAAGACGAGTGAAATGCCTATATGAGCAGCAAAGAGAAAATCCTACTTTTCGGAAGGCTTGGGATGACCAGAAGAAGTTTAAGAAAGAGCAGAGGCAGAAAGGAAACATACCTCCCTTTTTAAGAAACAATCCTCAAGGATAGCCATCATTTAGAGAGCCGAGAATGGTTGACGTAGGGGGACAAATCCAAGGTAGACACCAATTCAGTGTTGGGGCTGTCAGGGAAACCATAAGTACAGATATTTTCCCGACAAAAATGGCAAAGTGAGAGCTATCCATAATGTTCAACAAGTTGAAACATTGGAGGACATGGGTAGTAGAATTTCAAGGATCTACGCAGCCCTGGACAACAAGCAAGTTGAATATCAGTCGCACATGATTGAAGTGGAAGGTATGATCAATAACCATCCCTTCACTATTTTAATTGATTCAGGGGCTAGCCATAATTATGTAGATCCTAGAGTGGTGGAAAGTTTGCAATTGTCGAGAAGAAAACATGAAAAGTCTTGGTTAGTGCAACTGGCTACAAGAACCAAGAGAAAGGTCATTGCGTTAGTTAAGTTCTGTCCAGTGGTCATGAATGGAATGAGCACAAAGGCTGAATTGAATTTTCTTCCTTTAGGTTCTTATGAATTTCTAATTGGGATGGACTGGTTGGACTAGCACCATGCCATCTTGGACGGTCGTAACAAGGAATTCACTTGCCTGGATGGGGAAGGAAATCGAAAAACAGTCCAAGGAATTCCCAGAGTTGTTGCTATCAGAGAAATCTCAACAATGTAGCCAGTGTAGTTGAAGAAGTGCTACAGGAAAGGCTATCAATTATTTTTAGCCCATGTGGAGGAAGCATATAAGGATGAGGTCTCAAATATTGAAGACCATGCGGTACTAAAAGATTTTGACGATGTATTCCAGGAGGTACCCGGATTACCCCTGAAGAGAGATATTGATTTTTTTGTAAACTTGATGCCTGGAGAAGCTCCAGTATCAAAAGATCCTTACAGAATGAGTACACCAGAGCTGAAAGAACTGCAATTGCAGCTTGAAGAGATTTTGAAGAAGGGGTATATATGCCCAAGTGTGTCACCTTGGGGTGCCCCTATCCTGTTCGTGAAGAAGAAGGACGGGACATTGAGATTGTGTATCGATTTCAGACAATTGAACAAAGTAACTGTAAATAACAAATATCCTTTGTCAATGATTGATGACCTCTTCGATCAGTTGAAGGATGCGAAGATATTTTCGAAGATAGATCTCAGGTTGGGATATCACCAGGTAAGGATAAAGGATGAAGACATTAGCAAGGCCTCCTTCAGAACAAGGTATGGTCACTATGAATTCATAATGGTGCCATTTGGGTTGTCAAATGCACCCATTGTTTTTATGTGCCTAATGAATGGTGTATTCAGGGACTATCTGGATAAGTTTGTCATAGTCTTTTTGGATGACATCCTGGTGTATTCCAAGTCAGAGGAAGAGAATGAACAACATCTGAAGATGGTGTTGCAAGTGCTAAGAGAGCACCAACTGTATGCCAAGTTGAGAAAATGCTCATTTTATAAAAAATAGATCCATTACTTGGGGAATATCATTTCGAAGGATGGGATAGTTGTAGATCCTGAGAAGATTGAGGCCATTAGAGAATGGTCAGTGCCAAAGAACGTGATGAAAGTCAGATCCTTTATGGGTCTAGCTGGTTATTACATAAGGTTTATCACAGGGTTCTCGAGGATAGATCACCCTATGACTTCCTTGCAAAGGAAGGAGAATAAATTTCAGTGGACAGAAGAATGTGAGAAAAGCTTCCAACAATTGAAGCAATTATTAACCAGTGCTCCATTCCAGAAGATTGCAGATCGAAATGTAGATTTCGTGGTTTGTACTGATGCATGCAAAGAAGGATTGGGAGGATTCCTCGGTCAGGAATGGATTCGTAATTTTTTATGAATACAGAAAGTTGAAAGAGGACGAAAGGAACTATGAAACTCATGATTTAGAGTTGGTAGCGATCGTTCACGCTCTAAAGAAATGGAGGCATTACCTCATGGGAAGGAGGTTCGAACTGAGAACATACCACAATGGTCTAAAATATTTGTTTGATCAGCCAACCTTGAATGCTAGGTAGAGTAGGTGGTTGGAGTTTCTCTATGAGTACGATTTTGATATCAAGCATATCAAAGGGAAGGAGAATAAAGTGGTTGATGCACTCAGCGGGAGAGTACATGAATTACATGCTACAACCATTAACATGTACCAAACTGATATTAAAATCAGAATTTTGGAAGCCGCAAATGCATATTTGCAGTATAGGGATTTGGTAGCAAAACTACAACAAGGTGAGATGCCACAAAAAATGGAAAATTATAAATTGGAAACTAATGGAACAGTTCTATACAAGAACATAATTTATGTACCTAATGTCTAGGACTTGAAACTCATGATTTTGAATGAAATGCATAGTGTGCCTCACTGCCTTATGCAAGGCACCCTTGATATCAGAAAATTTTGGCAACAATTAAGAGCCATTACTTTTGGCCAGGTATGAAGAAAGAGATTGTTGAATAAATCGCCAGATGTATGGAGTGCCAGAAGGTTAAAGCTGAGCACAGGCACCCAGCAGGGTTGCTGCAACCTTTACCCATTCCTGAGTGGAAGTGGGAAGTGGTGACAATGGATTTCATCACAGGATTGCCCATAACAAGCAAGAAACATGATTCAATCATGGTGGTGGTGGATAAGCTTACGAAATCTACACATTTTATTCCACTAAAGACTACTCACAAGGCAGCTAACATTGATGATATTTTTATGAGGGAAATAGCACGATTGAACGGTATTCCCAAGACAATTGTGTCTAACAGGGACCCAAAATTTACCTCCAAGTTCTGGAAGGGGTTGTTCAAAGGATTTGGAATGAATCTAAACTTTAGCACAACCTATCATCCTGAGACTGATGGGAATACTAAGAGAGTGAACAGAGTAATATAAGACATGCTAAGGATGTATGTGATAGACAAACCATCGAAATGGGAAGACTACCTACATTTGGTAAAATTCGCCTACAACAATGGGTATCAAGCATCGTTGAATATGAGCCCATTTGAAGCACTTTGTGGCAGAAAGTGAAATACTCCAGTAAGATGGTATAATCCAGCTGATAGGGAAGCAGTTGGGCCAGAGTTGCTAAAGGAAATGGAAGAGCAAATGCTGAAAATTAAGCAGAATTTAAAGGCTGCCCAAGACAAGCAGAAAAGTTATGCTGAAAAAAACAGAACCCACAGAGAGTTTAAAATGGGCGATCATGTTTTCCTGAAAGTGAAATCCAATAGAAGTTCCCTGAAGCTGGGAAACTGCATCAATTTGGCAGCCAGATTTTGTGGGCCATTTGAAATCCTAGAAAGGATTGGGCCAGTTGCATATATGTTTGCATTACCTGCATCCATGACTGTACATAATGTGTTTCATGTTTCATTGCTTAAGAAATATATACCTGGTGCTAATCATGTAATCGATTGGAATGTGATTCAGGTGGAGCAAGAAGGTGTCCTGCAATTGCATCCTGTGCGCATATTGGGCGCGACATGGGAGCATGAAGATGCTATGTGGGCAGAATATCTGCATCTTTTTGAAGACTTTTTGAAGATTTTGAAAATCTTGTTGATGCTGTGTAAAGAGTTGCACCGAGTACAGCGAAAAAATAAGAGGAGGGGATTGTAATACCCCAAGGACGTGCCCCAGTTATATTATGAATTGTAATCATGTTTATGAATTGTAATCATGTTTTGTAGGCTTGTGAGCCAAGTATTGATAAGCTAGTCGGATCATGTGTTTATTAGGACGGAGAGCCTAAGTGTTATAGGCTAAGAGCCTCTTTTTGTATATGTAATTATGTAGAACATTAATAAAGATTAAACATTGATGTGTGAAGACCGACCATGAAGAAAGAGTGATGGGAGACTAAGCTTCCATAAGGTGGGTAAGGGAAAGGGCGTTGAAAGGTTGAAAAGAGGGACTAAGCTTAGGGGCTTAAGTCCTTGGGAATAATAATTTATTATTATTCCAAAGTGGTGTGAATGGTATACTTTTATCCAAAGTTCCTGGAAAAGGGAACACGTACTTGATGGAGTGCATGCAGCTTCATGGGCGACATGTGTCATCCTAGGCACATGCAATTTAACCCAAGAATTGAGTCGTGATGGGGGTTTGTTCTCCATTTGAGCATCCACTATATTTCCTATTGTGAGTTTGTGTTTGATCTCCGCATACCCTCACGCAACTATGAAACCAGAAAACTGTAATGTTTTCCTAAGAAGACGACGTATTCCTCATCTGAACCGTTTGAGTCTATGTTCGACCTCTGCATTGATTCCTTGTCATGCACCTTGAAACCAGTGGCAAACCCGTGGATTGAGCCATGTCACCTATGTATCATGTGATCCCAGCCTATCCCCCCTTGCAGAGCCGAGTCCGTACCCGAACTGTCTTTGGGTTGTTGCCTTCTATTTTTCCTAAGTGGAATTGTGTTGTCGTTATCCTCACCTTGTGGGAAATGGGATTAAACTTGTTGAAGAAGCAGGTTTTTCAGGCCTATGGTTAAAGAGGCAAGTTTTCAGGCCTATGAGCATCTCTCTCCAGGTGAGAGATTCTGCTGGGAAGTGATTTTCTCCCAAAGAGAGTCCAGCACCATCTACGGAGCTCTGAGAATTCTTGATCCAGCGAGTTGTCGAGACCTAGAGAGGGAGGTGAAGCACAAATGGAATGTGCTTGTGAAGGTGTATACTCCTGGGTGGAATAGGCATGTGGTGAATGAGATTCCATGAGTATTGGGCGTAAGAAGGCTCCTGGAGAGAATCCTTCTGGTTGCCCTGTGCAGTTTTCCTGTAACCTTAGCCTAGTCTAGGATTACCTTGCCCAGGGTGGAGCTTAGTCCTAGCTCGGGGGTGACCCATTGCTAAGCGTGATGAGCAGTGTGGTCTAAGGCTGGGAGGTTCATGGAAGGTCCGCACATAGTTGGTGGAGTTACTACAGTTTCAAGATAAGTATCATTATGTGTTTAATTTCAATTAAAATGCATGTCTGTGATGCTTGTAATATTATCATGTATTCCGTTGCAAGTGGAATTATTGTTAATTCTAATTAATTATGTATGTTAGCAGTAACTATGTGTTTACTCTGTGTTAATTCATTTAACTTCATTTAAATCCATACTTTATAAGTGTTATTCCACGTAGTAGCGTTGCCTGACAGTG
>JASDQU010097408.1:2116-12424 GCA_032191745.1 Picea mariana | reverse complement strand
ATGAAAGGAATGGGAGAGGGGGGAGGGGGTGTTAAGAGGTGGGTAGGGAGGGCAGGGGTAAGGAGGGGAGTCACACAGAGAGGATGAGGAAGGGGTGTGGGGGAGGAGTGGAAAAGGACGTTGAAATGGGAGAGTAGGGAATAGACAAAATGGGCATCTAGCCAACACAAGACCCTGGCCGAAAATGGAGGCAGTGATGGTTTGGCGACTCGATCGCAGAAGCCAAGGATCAAGTATTCTTTGTTCGATACTGCGCAAGGGTTGAGGAGTGAATGGCAACTCGATCTGCAGCGATGGCTAGCTACAACTTAGTGGTGGCTCAATCCCCAGCGATAGCACTTCAAAAAATCAACTCTCGAATCCTCAAAACCATGAATTCTCGATGACTCAATTGGTGCATCGCTCGTGGAAGCTCGAGGGTTATAATTGCAAGTCAACAGGGCACCCGTAAATCAAGTCTCACGCAAAGGGCAAGGGACGTGCCAGAGTGGGCATGTGATGCAAAGCACTTGCACAAGTTGTTGGGCGGAATGTTGGATGGCATGAGAGTTGGAGACAAGATCTTCAGATCGGCGGTAGCACAAATGCCCGAGCCAGATCTGAAGATCCCCTTCACAGCTTGAGATCCTTTGTAGAGATAAAACTAATTTCTTTTTCTTTTGGGTTGAAGAATTCGTTGTGTTGCAAAACTTAACAAACTACTTATGAGTCAATATGTCCTTTTGCAACACATAACGAGTGGCCTACAAAATCACGAAATAGAACAATTGGTGCAATCTAGATTTAGTGATTGCTTTTATGCTTCCTAAACCTCCATTAGCGCTCTCTCACACACTAATGCAGATGTTTATCTAATGAATTCTCTACTTGCTTGCATTGGCTCTTTTATGTGCTTGGGCATGCGTATGGTGTGTAGCTCTACATGCTATACAAACTATGTGCTCCTTCCACTGTAGTTTCAACGACTTTAGACACTTCTTTTGTTTCTTCCTCAGAGCCAACAAGCTATAATTGCATCTACAAGAATGGGGATGCCGTCAACAAAGTTCCTTCCTCCATTCATGATAGAAATAGAGTAATAGCATTAAAATAGCATGCAAGCTCAGCTTCACAATTTTCTCACACTCATTACAGCTTCAACGATGACCAACATTCTCCTGTGTACATATTTCTCTATACTTATTCAAATTTTGAATAGAGCACAATGTAAAACAAAAGATTTGTACCGCTAGGTCTATCTAAGAATGCCTTGGCTTGCTTTTTATGCCTCATCTAACTGCTTCAAATACAGTCCATTCTCTTATTCCAAATAGTGTATGGTTGCTTCTACTCATTTATTGGGATAAGGAGGTTTTTTCCTTTCCTCTAATAGAAGTTGTAAATGGCAAGCAACCTTCAAATTGAGATGATTGTCTTCTATAACACAACAAACACTGGATCTCGTCGAACTTCAGTGGGTTTCTCTAACGATCTCAATAAGCAATCTGAAAAACACCTAATAACGCTTTATTCAATACGGATATGCCTTTATTTGGCTTGTGTTATGCGTGGGATCTGCTTAGCAACTTCTCTGGCTAAAACCATGCAGATGTTTAAGTTTGAGTAGCTTCAGAAGATATTCTTATTATATCAATATTGTATTAGACCAAGACAAAACCCTAAAGAATAATATTATGTTTGTAAAGATGGCCCTATTGTGCCTTTGTAAAAGTCGGCCCTATTGTGCCTTGGTAAAAGTCAATTGTAAATTAGAAAGGGTAAAGTGTACAAGTCGGCCCTGACCTAATTCTTGGTGGCTTAACTTGTATTTATAAGAAGCTAGGCACCTCACTTGGAGAACACACAACATAAGCTCTCTCACACAAGAAAAAGTGTGCAAGTCTGAGGAGGAGACATAGCTACAGAGGAAGGATATTCTGGTAAAGGTTTTGATTATCTCTTGGAGAACTATCTTGATCTAGTGGTGCGCTACCCTATTCTGGTTAGGGTTTCTAGTCTATCTTCTGATTATCTTTTGTTTGGTGAGATCTCTCTTGAGAGAGACATTGTACTTGTTGACGAATCTATATTGAAGAAGCTTTGTTGGTTTTTCTCCCCCACGAGGGTTTCCTAGGATAAATCTTGTGTACATTGTGGATGTCTTTCTTTCAGTGATCCGTATACATGTAGTGATTGTTTTAACAGTCTAAAGTTAAAGAATATTGAATACACTTAACTGCTTAAGAGAAATTTTAACATGGTATCAGAGCAGGCCTAAAAGAAGCCATTTTCACAGTTTAGAAGAACTCGCTTGGAAAGTCAAGACCATAGGAAGACTCTTCTAACCCTAGCGCATCTCTCCTTGGGTTTAGATTTTCAATTTGACGAAGATTTGAAAACTGAAACTTGTGTTGCAACTGTCGGCAACTACATAAAACCCTAGAAGATGATTTATCCCACTTTCTGAAGGACGTTGGTCAAAGTAAAGATATCAAGGAGTTCGCTTAAGGAGGACAGACCTTTCCCTCGAATCAGAATTCCAAAATTCTCATTTTGAAAAATTGGGGTTTCCTCATAAACCCTAGATCAGGACGTCTTGGGAGTTGCAGATTGAAGTTGGAAAAGTTCACCTTGGCATAGCACACTCTCTGGTAAGTTCAAAACCTTTCCTTGAAAAGTTTTCATTTCTCTTATTATATTACCGTTCAAGGACAAGATGGCACCCAATACTAAGCTTGATGAGAAGCTTGAAGGTGTTGATAACTTCCGAGCATGGAAGTATAGAGTGATGCTCATTCAGGAAGAGAATGATCTAGAAGATTTTGTCAAAGAAGAAGTTCCAGAACCAGATGAAGATGAGGCCAAGGAAAAGTACAAAAAGAACCCGGTTAAGGCAAAGAGAATCATTGTTGATTCTATCAAGGATCATTTGATCCCTCATGTCTCATCATTGACAACTCCCAAGCAAATGTTTGATGCCTTATCTCGATTGTATGAAGGCAAGAATATCAACCGGAAAATAGCCTTGAGGACACAACTCAAGAATGTGAAGATGCAGAGTTCAGAAACTATCCAATCCTACTTCAAAAGGGTGTCTCAAATCAAAGAACGGCTTGAAGCCATTGGAGACACAATCGAAGAAGTTGAATTAGTAGTGACTACATTGAATGGTCTCCCCAGATCTTAGGAATCATTCATTCAAGGAATATGTTCTAGAAGAAGGCTAACAAGGTTTAGCAAACTATGGGAGGATTGCACTCAGGAAGAAGTTAGATTGGCAGCAAGAGAAGAGAAACTAGGTGATGAAGAAAATCAAGCTCTCGCGGCTCATACAAGAAAAGGAAAGAGCAAGAAAGAAGTTCACTCACACAAGAAGCCTCATGGATTACAAAAGACTCAAAAGTTTAATAAGGATTTCTCAAATTACAGATGCTACATCTGTCAAAAGATGGGACACATTGCAATAAACTATCCCAACTCTAAAGATCGAGTCAGAAAAGGAAAGTATAAAAGACATCATGCTCATGTCGTAGAAGATGATGAACCTGATCAAGAAAGAGCCAAAGAAGATGACTCGAGCAAAAAATATGTATTGATATCAGCTCTAACAAGTACAGTCACTCATGGAAGTGACACATGGCTTATTGATAGTGGTGCTTCTAAGCACATGACAGGTTACAAGGATTCTTTCTCAGAATTAGTTCAAAAGGACTCACCTCACAAGGTGAAGCTCGATGATGACTATCAGTATCCCATTAAAGGAGTAGGAGAAGCATCCTACAGATTAGATTCCGAAAAACCTATGGAGATGAAGGATGTCTTGTACATACCTGGTTTGAAGAAGAATCTCCTTTCTATCTCAGCTTTGGATGAGAAAGGATTCAGAGTTGCTTTTATTGATGGTGAAGTTCTCATGTGGCCAAAAGGAAAGTCCATTGATGATGCTGTAGTAATTGGTGTTCAAGAAGGAGGCCTATAGAAGTTAAAGGGACATTCATTTTCAGCATTAGTACACAGCACAGTTACTCCAAGTGAGCTTTGGCATAGAAGATTTGCTCACATACATTACAAAGCCCTACCGATCATGAGCAAGATGGTGACAGGTTTACCAGAAATCCAAGTGAATCATGAAGGCATATGCAAGGGATGCGCACAAGGAAAGCACGTGAAGAAACCATTTCCAAGCAGTGATAGCAAAGCCAAAGGAGCCTTGGACATTATACATTCAAACGTGTGTGGACCGATGTCATCCACTTCACTTAGCGGGTATGTATATTATGTTTCTTTTATTGATGATTTCTCACGTAAAACTTGGATTTAATTTTTAAAAGATAAAAGAAGTATTCAACAAGTTCAAAGAATTCAAGGCACTTGTTGAAAACCTGTCTGAAAAGAAGAAAAAGATACTAAGGTCAGATAATTGAGGAGAATTCACATCAGATGAATTCAAGGCTTTATGCAAGGAAGTTGGGATTAAGAGGGAGCTCTCCACTCCCTACAATCCTCAGCAGACTGGTGTGGCAGAAAGAAAGAACCGTACAATCATGGAAGCAGTAAAGGTCGTGATTCATGATCAAGACTTACCGATGCATCTGTGGGCAGAACCCGCCAGGACTACAGTATATATGCAAAACATAAGTCCCCACCGTGTACTTGGGAACAAGACACCAAAAGAAATGTTTACAAGTGAAAAGCCAGAGGTCAGCCACCTATGGATATTTGGTTGTCCAGTATATGTGCATGTCCCCAAGGACAAGAGATCGAAGTTGGACCCTTCAGGCAAGAAGGGTATATTTGTTGGATACAGTGAGACATCGAACGTATACAGAGTCTACATCCCTGGTCACCAGCAAATTGAGACTAGCAGAGATGTCACCTTCGATGAGGATGCAACCTTCAGTAGATCAAGGCAGCATCATACAGAAGAGATCCATGATGAGAAGCCTGAAGCTCGCAGAGTTGCAGATACAGATACAGGTCATGATGTTGTACTAGAAGATCATGATATGGAAGAACCACAGAGACCTGCAGACTCATCCCGAGAGATGAATACTAAGAAGAGAAGACTAGCTTGGGCTCAAGAAATTATTCAGGATGCAAAGAAATATGGTGCTCCAGATGGATCCTTCAGAGAAAGCAAGAGACCACGACCATACTCTAGTTACGCAGCATTGTTAAGTGACATTATTGATGCTGAACCTACCAGTTATGAAGAGGTTGCAAAGAAGAAAGAATGGAAGGATGCCATGGTTGAAGAATACCAGTCCATTGTAAAGAATGATATTTGGGATGTGGTTTTGAGACCGAGAGAGAAGAAAGTGGTAAGTTCCAAGTGGATTTACAAGACGAAGCATTCAACAGATGGAAGTATCGAGAAGTACAAGGCAAGGTTTGTGGCACGTGGTTTCTCCCAAAAAGAAGGAATAGATTATGAGGAGACATTTTCTACTATGGCTAGATACACTTTGATTAGAGCTATACTTGCGATAACTGCAGTATCAAATGGAAGGTACACCAGATGGACATGAAGACAGCTTTTCTAAATGGTGTAATAGAAGAGGTAGTGTATGTGTAGCAGCCACAAGGTTTCAAGAAACATGACAGTCAAACACGTGTGTAGATTGAAGAAAGCCTTGTATGGATTAAAACAAGCACCTAGAGCATGGTACAGTAGAATTGACAATTTCCTAATGAGCTTGCCAGCTTGGGCTCTACCAAGAATAAAGCAGATTCCAACCTGTACTTCAAGGTTGTGGATGGAGGACCAATGATATTACTATTATATGTGGATGACTTGTTTCTAACAGGAGATGAGAAGCTCATCTCTAAGAGTAAGAGGAAGCTTCCTGCAGAGTTCGAGATGAAAGACCTAGGTATGATGCATTATTTCTTAGGTCTAGAGGTATGGCAGAGACCGAGTGAGATTTTCCTTAACCAAGGAAAATATGCTATAGAGATTCTGAAGAGATTCAGAATGATGGATTGCAAAGCCATGCCTACACCAATGGTGACAAATCTGAAGTTATTGAGTGATACATCTTTAGAGACAGTGGATGCCACCATGTACATACAGATGATTGGTTCATTGATGTACTTAATGAACACAAGGCCAGATATATGTTTTGCGGTGAACACATTCAGTCAATATATGGTTGAGCCGAGAGGTGTTCCCCTGATTGCAGCAAAACATGTGATGAGGTACCTAAAGGGTACAATTGATTATGGACTCGGATATGATTCAAATCGTGAGATAAGCCTGCAAGGCTTTACTGATTCAGATTGGGTCGGTAGTGTTGCAGACCAGAAGAGTACATCTGGATGTTGCTTCAGTATGGGATCAGCTATGATCTCATGGTTCAGCAGAAAGCAGACTAGTGTGGCGCTCAGAATGGATGAGGCAGAGTATATAGCAGCATGTTCAGCTAGCAGCGAAGCAATGTGGCTTCGGAAGCTGCTTGCAGGATTGTTTGATCTCGAGTTAGAGGCGACTTGTATCTGGTGTGACAACCAAAGTTGTGTGAAGTTGACAGAGAACCCAATGTTCCATGACAAGTCCAAGCATATCGAGATCAGGTACCATTATATTAGAGATATGGTACAAAAAGGAGTAATGAAGCTCTAGTATGTCGCTACAAATGAGCAGATAGAAGACGTATTGACCAAGCCTCTATCAAGAGTGAAGTTTGTATACTTCGGAGACAAGCTTGGTGTGGTCCAGAAAGACTTCCCTAGTAAGAGGGAGTGATGAGTTATAGATGTGATTCCAGGGCAGCAGCTTCAGCGTGTAGTAATGGTAGCATGTAGTCATTCACGGTCACGTTATTGACTGCGGCACCAGTCAGCATGACCTCGCACAAGGTCAGCAGATGCCAAGCCTTCGGGGCTGGTGAATTACACAGCTTTTCAAGTTGGTGGGCCAACCTGTGTGGTTGGAGGTGTTTCCTGGCCTTGGGCTAGATGGGTAGTGTGTGCGCACTACATCGCCTAATCCTTGTGATTAGATGCCTGGTCATTGTGGACCAGTTACCTAGTGTGCCAACCAGAGGTTACTAGTTCTTTATGAACTAGATGCCAAATAATGTGTGAGTTGGCGAATTACTAGTTCTTTATGAACTAGATGTCAGATTTTGTGTGAGCTAACGATTTACTAGTTCTTTATGAACTAGATGCCAGATTCTGTGAGAGTTGGAGAGTTACTAGTTCTTTATGAACTAGATCTCAAATTTTGTGTGAGTTGACGAGTTATTAGTTCTTTACAAACTAGATGCCAGATTCTGTGTGAGCTAGCAAGTTAAAGCCTCGTGATGACATAAAGCCCGGATGGATGATGAGACCCTAGATGCATGATGTGGTTACAAAACTTCTTCAATATAGATGCATGGAAAGTCAACAAGTCAATGGTCAAGTGTACAGAAGTGCAGAAGGAGTCGTGATGGTCATGCCAGAAGAATACCTTCCTTGCTAAGAGGGAGTGTTGAAGTTTGAGTAGCTTCGAAAGATATTCTTAATTTCTTATTATATCAATATTGTATTAGACCAAGAAAAGAATATATTATGTTTGTAAATTCAGCCCTATTGTGCCTTTGTAAAAGTCGGCCCTATTGTGCCTTGGCAAAAGTCAATTGTAAATTAGAAAGGGTAAAGTGTACAAGTCGGCCCTGACCTAATTCTGGGTGGCTTAGCTTGTATTTATAAGAGGCTAGGCACCTCACTTGGAGAACACACAACACAAGCTCTCTCACACAAGAAAAAGTGCTCAAGTCTAAAAAGGAGACGCAACTACAAAGGAAGGGTGTTCTGGTAAAGGTTTTGGTTATCTCTTGGAGGACTATCTTGATCTAGTGGTGCACTACCCTATTCTAGTTAGGATTTCTGGTCTATCTTCTGATTATCTTCTGTTTGGTGAGATCTCTCTTGAGAGAGACATTGTACTTGGAATCTATATTGAAGAAGCTTTGTTGTGTTTTCTCCCCCACGAGGGTTTCCCAAGATAAATCTTGTGTACACTGTGGATGTCTTTCTTTCAGTGATCCTTATACATGCAGTTATTGTTTTAATAGTATAAAGTTAAAGAATATTGAATACCCTTAATTGCTTAAGAGAAATTTTAATAGCAGAGCCACCTCCAGGATCGTCAACAACATGTAGCACAGCAACTTCAGTGGAGATATTAACTCATTCCCAACTTAACTTCACACTCAAATACAACATAGCAGTAGGGGAACTACACATCTCAATTCGCTAAAGAATTCAATGAACAAAAACTCGGATGCATACCAGGATCTTTTTTTTATAACTTCGTAATTGAAATCTGAGATATCTTTACAACCCAGAGCTTTGATACCAAATGTTGGGTTTACAAACTCAATAGCAAATACACACAAACATATACCAAGTTGATACTAAGCAAGGGACGTTGGGAGTTTGCACTCAAGCAACACCCAAATGGGAAATTACATTCTCTTAATCCATTCTTGTGTGTATTTCTATTGTACAATAGGTCCCTTGATAGAACAATAGGTGATCATAACAACTATGTCATAATTAGATATTCAATTCAACCATCTCCATAATTATCTCCAATAATCTCTCCCTAAATCGCTCAACTAATTCTATGAGATCCTTATCTCTAACTTCTCTCCTTGTCCTCATTTTTTTTCATAAGTGGACTTTTATGTGTGCTCTAGATCATTACAAAGCAACCATATAATTTAGACATTATTCATGATTCACAAGTAGGAATTAATCCTTCAAAAGAATTATGGCAACAAAGCATTGTTGTTAGTGGGTCGAAGGATGGCAACCCAAGGACTATGACTGAAAGGCACAAAGGATTATGATAGAGGAAGATGACAAACTCAATTTGGAAGCAAACCAAAGGGAGCTAAATGATTAGAGAAAATGTTGCAGCTCAAAGGCCGACGATGAATGGGGAAACATAGGCCTTTTTTTGCAAAAGAAATATATCTTTATAATTCTTAAAGAGAAGCAATAGGAAGTGTGAGGAATTTTGACTAGTGTGGGTCGCGACCTTCATGATATTTATGTTGTTGATATGGATTTTTTAAGGAACACAATAAAGCTAGGCATTGACATATCCAGGCATAGAAAACGAAAGAGACTAAGGATGAGGAGGGCAGTGAATGCATGGAGAATATCCTAGCAAAATTAGAAGAAGTGGAAAATACAAGTAAAGTAATAGTTATTGCATAGATAGCATTAAAGGAGGACATGCAATCTACTATGCTTGATTCCATGTCCCTAGTTGGAAATTTCTAAATCTAAGCATTGGAGCACAAAAAACTTATTTTTTGAATATATGACTTCTCACATGTCAAATCTCTAGCACCAAAGTCATCAACATACATAAGAAAGATTTTATAAATTCATATGAAAAACATAAATTGTATATGCAATGAGATCAATTCATAAGACAATCGAAAAGAGAACTTCAAGCATCTCTAAAGAAGTAGCTCCAATCTATTGGAGAAAGGGAAGCTTTGCTCAAATACACATCCAGGGAACAAGAAGTGTTGATGTTTGTAGCATCGGACAAATACTTCCACATTGGTTTTGTGTCTAACATGTGGATGTCGTCCTTAATACCTCTCAAGACTTAGGAAATTCACTTTAATAAAGTGATTATTAAGGTGAATGCCTTTTTGTGATTAATGTGAGTTTAATTTAATTAAATGTCTAAGTATTTGGCATTAGTGAATTAATTAAATCCTAGTCATTGATCTCATGTGTTGGTGAGATCTAATCTCAGTTATTGATCACTTTGGAGTTCTAGGGTTTTGGATTTAGGGTAAACTCAACATTATAAAAGGCAGCTAAGGTGAGAGGAGCAAACACACACAGAGTGGTATAGTGAGATCTCATTGATTGGGTGGAGAAGGAATTTCATCCAAGTGTGCAGGGGCAGGGTCCGAGGAACGGAGCAAGGGGCAGCAAAGGAGTAACAACAAGGTGTGATAGGCTAAGCTATTTTGTTGTTTTGTATTATTCCTCAAGTGGGCCATTATCCCAGGATGGGAGCCCAAATTTTATATTAATAAAATCACCACGGTACTAGTTTTCCCTTCGGGGTTTTTCCAAGGGTTTTTACCCAAAAAATTATGTGTGCAAATGTGTATGGTTTCCTTGTTGTGCTTCCGCTGATTTATTTATTTAGATTGTTAAAACTCAACTATGTTTTTTATTCAGTAAATCTGCTTAATAAGTTTAATACAGAAAGGGTTTGCTAGGCAGTAAATAGCCAGGAGTTGGGTTGTCGAAATTTAACATGGTATCAAAGCCGAGACTCTGAGGAGGAATCAAGTGCACAGG
>JASDQU010097407.1:18636-40177 GCA_032191745.1 Picea mariana | reverse complement strand
TTAGACGTAAAGCAAGATGATTCCTCACTTCTTACCTCGTTGTTAGATGTAAAGCGAGATGTTGATGTGTTCCTTTCTTCTGACCTCATTGTTAGACGTAAAGCAAGATGAGTCATGCTTCTGACCTAGTTGTTAGATGTAAAGAATGACACTATGATTCCTCGCTTCTGACCTAGTTGTTAGACATAAAGCGAGATGATGATATTACTTGCTTCTCACCTAGTTGTTAGACGTAAAGAAAGATGTGACTGACACTGAGCTACCAGCTTAACCACTGTGACATTGAGCTAGTGTAGTACTGTGATGTGCCAGCCTAGTGCTGTGATGAGGTATCATTTTTGATACATATTTGATGCAGACGATGATAGCATTCTTTTGAGAATGATGATGCTGATGATGAAGAAAACTTCCGATGACTTGTAAATGTGCTAGACAATGTTTCAAGATGATATTGACGATACTGTCCTCTAGATGCCACTGATGATGCAGACCTCTCTCGCCTGATGCTGATGAAGAATACCCTTNTGAAATAATGTAACTGCAAAGAGCATTCTTATTATTATTTTGTTATTGGATTAAATCCCCATTGTGGATTAATCATGTCATTATTATTATTATAGTTATTGGATTAATCCCCATTGAGGATTAATCATGTCGGTAATTGTATAAGGATCAAATCCCCTTTTGCGGATTGGTCATCAGACAATTACAAAGGACAAAATAAGAAGTCAGCCCCAACAGTTATAGTGGAAGACCCAGAATTAATTAAAGGTGGGTTTACCCACCTAGAGTGAGAGGTCAGCCCTTCCAGTTGTGACCTTTCACACGTGCCAGTTTGATATAAATAATAGGCTAGCGCCTCACTTCAAACACACAACTCACTTGCTCATTCTCTTATGAGGCAAGCTACAATTACCAGTTGGAGAGAGGAGAAGAAGTGTGGCACATCTCTTAGGGAGGACTTTCTGTATTGGTTTGAGTTATCTCTTGAACATTGTATAAGCTATTTATGATAAGGAAGTTTTTGCTAGGTTTTCTTCCCCTAGAGGGTTTCCCGAGATAAATGTTGTGTCTCTTGTGAATGTGTATTTCTCAGTGATCTTGTTCTTCTTATGCTCTTATCTAATGAAATGCAAAGAACTATAATAATGGCATAAACATTAACATTTAGAACCCAATCAATTTATGTAATATCAATGGCTTTGTGAAAGAAAAAAGGATTATGTCTCTTGGTCCATTTTTATGAATGAATTGATAGCACACTATGGGGATACTAAAGAACAACACATTGTATATTCAATAGATAAATATCCAACAAAGTGGTCCAATAATAGAGCACATTCAACAATTTCAAAACTTGATTCTTAGTTAAAGAATATTATAGAGCATAATTTGTTAGATCTCTTTATGGGAAATTTAAAGGAGAGCAATTAACATGAGGTGTGTCTCTTGGAACCTAAATCCCTAAAGAATTTCTTTAGTGTGGCAAGGAATTTTGAAAGTAAAAATATGGCTACTAGAAGAGTGGTCACTAACAACTATAGACAACACCATGTTCCCTATCCTAACATCACTTAACCTACAAGTTTGACACCTCAAAAAATGGATGAAAACAGATAAAATGGATTATGTTTCGATTGTGACAACGAGTACAAAAAGGGGCATAAATGTGGTGAGAATGAATTAGTCTACATATATTGTGAAGAGGAAGACGATCAAGAATTGGAACCATCACAAGATCTAGAACTAGAAGAGACTACTCCGACCATATATTGTCATGCATTAGCTGGCATTGGTACTCCGCAAACCATAAATATAGAAGGATATATCAAAAAGAAAAGGGTAACAATGCTGAATGATTATGATAGTACCCATAACTTCATTAATTTCAAATTAACGAAACTTATCAATTGCTTCATATCTATAGCACCATAATATCAGGTAATGATTGTAGATGGAGGTACCATAAACTGTTCATGGAAGTACCATAGTATTAAGTTCACTTTGGGGGAGTATTTATTGGATAGTCACATGATTTCAATCTAAATGGGTGGTGTTGATGTTGCATTAGTGGTCCAATGGTTACAATCATTGGGAACAATGGCTCTTAATTTTCAAGAACTTTTCATGAGATTTTCCTTAGAAGGAAAGGAAATTGAACTTAGAGGCACCCAAGGGAAACCCTCTAAAGTGATAATCTTCAACAAGATGACATAATTACTCAAAAAGGGACACCATAGTGTAATTTCACAATTATTCTCATTAGATGTTCAAATTATCTAGACCCTTTGCTTCAATGGATCTCCAAAAATTTATTGAAAATCATTCCAAGGTATTTGGAGAGATGCCTAAGGGTCTTCCACCTACTCAAATTCATGACCATGCTATTTATTTGCAACAGGGAAGTGTACCACCTAACATTAGGCCTTACATGTACCCATATGTACAAAAGAGTGAGATTGAGTGTATAGTTCAAGAAATGTTAGAGGCTAGCATCATTCAACCTAGCCAAAGTGATTTCTCTTCACTAGTGGTGATGGTTCAAAAAAATGAAGGTTCATGGTGTATGTGTGCAAATCATAGACAATTAAAAAAATGACCATTAAGGATAAGTTTCCTATTCTGATAATTGATCATTTAATAGATGAATTGCAAGGATAAATTTTCTTTACCAAGTTGGATCTTCGTTCTAAATAACATCAAATTAGAATGAGGCAAGAAGACATACCCAAAACAACCTTTAGAAAACATGAATGTCTTTATGAGTTTTTGGTGATGCCATTTGGCCTCACAATGCACCTTCAACACTTCAAAGCTTTATGAATTCCATTTTCAAACCCTTCCTCAAAAAAATTGTGTTTGTATTTTTTGATGATATACTAATCTACAACAAATCTTGGGAAGAAAATGTATAGCATGTTGGCATGGTCTTAACAATATTGGAATAACAACAACTATATGAAAATCCTTCCAAGTGTGCCTTTGGGGTTCAAGAAGTGGAATATTTGGGTCATATTTTATCTCATGAATGTGTCAAAGTGGACCCTAACAAAATTAAATCTATGATGGAATGAAAAATTCCCAAAACCTTGAAGAATATTAGAGTATTATTGGGATTGATGGGCTATTGCTGCAATTTTGTCAAGAATTATGGTCAAATAACAACACCTCTAACAATGTTATTAGAAAAGCAACCAAATATTTTAGAAAACTTAAGAAGTCTGTGTACAACTCATGTCCTTTATTATGGAGTGTGATGCCTACGAGCATGGCATTGGTGAAGTTTTAATGCATGAAGGAAGGACCCTTTCCTGTGAAAGAAACCAACTTGAAGGAAAGAACTTACTCGAACTCGGTTATGAAAAGGAAATGTTGGCCATATTACAAGCAATTAATAAATGGTGCTTTTAGGTAATATAAAGACACTTCAAGGTAAACATAGATCATGATAGTTTGAAGCACTTCTTGGAACAATGACTATGTTCATAAGAGAAACATAAATAGGTTACAAAGATGCTAGGTTATGAATTTGAAATTATCTACAAAAAAAGGAAAACAAAATATGGTGGCAGATGCACTTTCAAGGAAAGAAGAAGACACATAGGGCTTATTGTTTGTTATTTCCATTCCACAATTTTATTGGGTGCAAGAAACAAGGATAGAGTGGAAGACAACCCAAGTGAATTAGATAAATTTGTGTGGACGAATGATTTATTGTGGTATCAAGATTCTCTATATTTATGTAATAATTCCCAACTAAAAAAAAAATTCATTTTGTATTGTGTATTTCTCTTTCGTGTGTGCTCGAGCTCAATCACCCATTATTTCCATTTGTATTGGAGTGAGCCTCTATGAAATTTTGGGTATTCTTGATCTCCAAAATTCCTACTCTTACTCCAACTTGTATTCCCATGAAGAGAGATCAGTGAGGGATGATATATATTGATCCACCAACCAAGTACTAACATGAGTGACTTCTTGGAGAAATTGAAGAGAAGCTTTCCCTAAGATCTTATCTTTCCACAATATAATATATTTTTCATTTTTAAAAGATTAAGAGATGTATTTTCTAATCAAATATGTGGATTTTGTAAATATCTTCCAAATTGGAGAGCCTTAACTTTCAAAAGGTTTGAAACAATGCATTTTCCCCTGTTCTTACAAAGAAAGTACTTTTTTGGATCACCTCCTTTGACCATGTTTTTCCCATGAGCAACCTCCATATAAATGTATCCCCCAAGTTTTTGTTCATTATGATAGGTCCCTTACTACCAAGCCTCGTCTTTCAATTGGGGTGAGAACTCTATTCCAACTAACCAAAATTGATTTTTTTTCTTTCCATCAACTTTTCTTCCTATCAATAAAAATTCTTTCAACAACTTCCTTATTCTTTCTAGAAATTAAGAGAATCAAATAGAGATGAGATCATGATGGTTTGAAAGGAGGTCATCACTAGTTTGATCAAAACCATCCTACCATCCAAGTTCAACCACCATATCCCATAGGAAGATATTTTATTTTATTTTTATTTTTTTTATTATTGGTGACTAGTGTGAAGGTTTGTGTTGCTAAAGGGTGACAATAATACCAAGCACTAAAAAGAGTGTGAGTTTGGGGCCCATGAGAATTCTAGTTAACTCTCCACTATGCCTTGAGTTATTTCTTTTGTGTTCCATCCATATATTATGCATTTCCCCCTATTTATTACTCCCTCAAGTGCATCTAGGCAAATTGAAAGGATTGTTTTAAATCCATATACAATGATAAAGGAAGCTCCCCCCATTTTGAGGGTGTTTTCCACGAATTGTTCATGATTTAAATATTTTCCTCCTATGGAACTCCAAACGTTTAGAAGTTTAGATCACCTTACCTTCTCTAAACTCCAACCTAAATCTTTTACAACCATGGTGTAAAGGAGGAAGACATTGAGTATCATTATCAAAGACTTGTGATCACCCTAAAGAATGGTGTTGATCTACCACTAACCAATGATGTTATCTAGGGGTTTACTGAGCATGCCCCTACCGATTTTATAACATGCTCCAAGAAGTTAAACATGTTCATAATTGCAAATAGAAAACTATCTCCGACTCTATCAAAAAGCGTTAGCCATATCAAGTTTCAATTCATGCCTTTCTCACTAAAGATTCTATTGGAGTGGGCTACCTCTTACACTAGTATACAACATTTTGAAATAGGAATGGGTTGCTTCCAATATCTCCTTCAACTCATTTGCATTGGAAGCATGAGGAAGGGTGATCTCCAATAGGATATATTTTAATTCCCTTGGCATTTTCACATCTATGAGAGAGTTTTGTTAGTGTTCCCATCATTTTTACCTTAAACTTTTAGACTTTGGTTGGAAATATTCATCTTCTTCTCTCTATGCTTTAAAGAGTGTTTTATTGGTCTCCCTTTCAATTTGTCTTAGTGAATCTTTAATCTCTTTCCATTCCATCCATGCTTGAACATTTGTGACCATTATGCCCATCTATTTTCTTTCTTTGGATTCTCTTTGTTGTTCCCTACCCACTTTATGAGGGTTCATTTCAAATTATTTATTTTATGTTTCCAAACATATGAAGGGGACCCAATTAGTCTCTCTTCTAAGGATTCCATGATGATTCTTGAAATTTCTTGATGTTGGATCCACGAGGCGCAGAATCTAAATAAGACTGAGAAAAAATACTAAGAGGGCTCTATCACTATGTTAATATGTTTGTGTTATGAGATTGAGGTTGCAATTATGGAGGATATTTGTACCTTATATGATAAGAATGTTCTTTCAAAGAGATGATCTATCTTTTTTGCTATATAGCTCAGTCCTACCTTTTGATACTCCATGTGAACTTCCCATTCTTAAGTTTAATGTCAAACAAATCCCACTTAAAAATTATTTTATCCACTATTTCTTTGCTAGGATCTATAATAAAATAACCTCTATAAAATTTTATCTAAATCTACCATGCATCCTATTTCATTAAGCTAATTAACTAAGGGATGTCAAAATATGTTTTCCTTTGTTATAAGAGTTTTCAAAAGATGTTTTTCTTTGTGATAAAATGCTTTTCCTAATTAAATGAATTGTCACACGGTTTTGAAAATATTTTTTTTTTTTATAGATAAAATTGCTATGTTAACTGATCCAAAATAACTTAGTCACTTTTTTTAAATAAAACAATTTCAAAATAAAAATATGAGTTGACGAAACAACATTTTAAACCTAAGCAAGTTAAAATGAGTTAATTCACTTAAATTTGTAATCCTTTTCTAATTAAATGAATTGTCACACGGTTTTAAATGTTATTTGTTAAAATGAGTTAATTCACTGAAATTTGTAACCCTTTTCTAATTAAATGAATTGTCACGCGGTTTTGGAAATATTATTTTTTATTCTAAATAAAATTACTATATTAACTGATACAAAATAACTTAGTCACTTTTTTTTTAAATAAAACAATTTCAAAGTAAAAATATGAGTTAACTAAACAACATTTTAAACACAAGCAAGTTAAAATGAGTTAATTCACTGAAATTTGTAACCCAAACATGTGAAAGGTGGGTTAAAATTATATTATATGTCTTTATATGAAATAACGAAATTTTAAGTAAATCAAAATTTATTGATAAATATTATATCATTAACTTTAACATTGTATTGGAACAATCTCTAATGCGTGGAATATGGAGATGAAATTAATATCACATTTGTCAAAGCAAATATGGACATGAATCAAAATATCTCTCATTAATTGCATTTTCACGCGCACAATTTGTCTAAGTGCATTCCCGAGCATTCAATTTTCCGTACGTAAGGGTGTTTATATGGATTTGACCTATGAAATTGGAGTATGTGTATACTCTTTGTGATTGTGACATTGCACTTTTTGAAGTCCAATCATAATCTAATCGAATAATATATGATATGTATTATTTTTGAAGATTTATAAAAGGAAACATAGTGTATGCATATTATATTTTTTTATATATTTAAAGCACTTACTTTTGTTTTCAATAATAAAATATCCTTACAAGATTGACTTGGAAAAAACCCATTTCTAGTTTATGCCATCATGTTATATGGATTATCATTATTTGTTTGATCGAATAGGGTCAAATATCATGATGTAAAATTTTATAATTTGAGTCTATTTATACCCTGATTCTCCAACTAACATTTTCTCCTTTAAGTACTTATCTTTTTGTTACAACGCAACTCGTCTCGTCTTAAGTGCTTTGAGGAATATTTTTATGATGATGATGATGATGATGATGATTTGAAGATTTTTTTTTTTTTTTCACAGAAAATTATTCTTTATATTTAAAAAAATATAATAAGTTTTATACATTTGTCTTTTCGATAATTGATTTGTAATAAAAAATAGAGATCTTTGACATCTATAACATATCTATGCCAAGTGCTTCATACAAAAAACTTACTAGCGAAGTCCAAAGAGAAAGATCTCATATACTCCACAAAAGAAGCAAAAAAGAACTATCTCTGACGCTGGATTAGAATAACTGCAAGTAGAGGGTGGGGCCCTCATTGCCATCCTCCCACTATGTATAAGCTATTTTTCCTAGCAGGTTTGTTAGTGCTTTATTTGATAAGATGTTTGCATCCATGTTCTCTTCTCTATAGATATGACCAAATGATATGTCCCTGAAGAGTGAAATAGATTCTATGATCCTTTCTTTCTAGCTTTCAAGAGCTACCGCCTATAGGGCTGCCCTCTTGTTGAGCCAATTTATTACTATCTTGGAGTCCCCTAGCAACAACATATTGGAGATGGACAGTCTAAGGGCCAAGGTGAGGGAGGCCCACGCCCCCAGAAGTTCTGCCTTGGTGTTAGATCCATTCCCACAATTGAAAGTCCACAGATAAGATGTATGGCTATTTATCATTATCTTGCCTCCTGCCCCGCTAAGTTTTCCGTTCTTTTGTGCTACTCTGTCAAACCATGCAACACCTTTTCCAATCGGAAGTATTACTTGGGAAAAGCGAGAAGGTGTAACTTTAGCCTTGAGTCCATAAATTTTGGAAGCTCCTATAGTTTTAAAGACAACCTTTTGAAAGGAGGGAGAACCTGCATTGAAGATGGTTGAGTTTCTTTCAATCCAAATGTACCAATTAAGGAGAGCTAACAACGAAGGCTAAACTGGGTTTGCCTTCATCCAATTTTCATAGCAGTCACTTACTGATGATCTATTCCATTCCCTTGTTAAGTTTAGAGTGCTAATTACCTTGTTCCATACAACAATGGTGAATGGACAGTTCACAAATAAATGCATACCTGTTTCTCTAGAATTTTTGCATAAAATACAAATGCTAGGGCCAACCCAACCACACTTTTGGAGATTTTCCCAGATAAGGATCTTGTTTTCTGCCACTAACCAAGTAAATATCTTAATTTCTAATGGGCAATCCCAATTCCAGAGCTTTCGCCTCCATCCCACTAATTTAGGCGTCCATGTCTTAGCCGCAACTGCTTTATACACGTTTTTTTATCGATAGCTGGCCTGTGTTGTCACCTCCTGTCCATAGGAGAGAATCCGATCGATCCTGAAGATGAATACCCGTGCAAATCAAGTTATGTCTGAATCTTTCCCATTCAACTACCTCCACTCCTCAAGCTCCAATGTGGTGTCGTCCAACCAGTTAGAGCATAAAGCTCCCTGAGCCTGTTTGCAACTTGCTTGGTACAGATAATAAATTCTATTATGGTTTAATCTTTCAATGAGCTTTGATGATAACAATGAGTCTTTACCCAGGCCCAATATAACATCTCGCCTGATGACAATTGACTGCCCAGTTCCAGGATTCCAAACTATCCATTGGAGAACAAGCGATAATGAATTTAAAAGGTTTTTCCAGGTCTGTGACCCAACAGTCGACTGCGCTGATGTTGATCTTAACCACGTGTGGACCTATTCATGTGGAAGATACTTGTCTTTTATCACTCTATTCCAAATACCTGGCTTCGTCATAATTCTCCATAGAGTGTTCGCTGCCAGCGCTCTATAAAAGATATATAAATTTCTCAGTCCCCATCCTCCAAATGATTTTGGCTTCGATACCAATTCCCACCTGCACAAATGATAATTGCTACTCTGCTTGTTGCCAGACCAAAGAAATGAAAAGACCGTCTGCATAATTTGATTTAAAACAGACTATGGGATATGTGCTAAGGCCAACCAGTAAACTGGTAGACTTTCCAAGACTTCTATAACAAGAATATGCCTTCCTCCCATAGATAACAACCTATTACACTAGTGATTGATTCTATGCTCGAACTTTTCCAAGAGCAAGTTCCAATCCTCCGCTTTATAACTTGCTAATTTTAGGAAATACCCCAAGTAATTGAAACCCCCTGCTAGGTCTGTTGAGTCTATACTTTATAACACTTTTAGATCTTCTATAGATGCATTCAGAATGTTTGTATGCAGAAAACTTGATTTTTGAAAATTGATTCTCAAACCCAACACCTTGCATAAAATATTAAGAATTTTGTGTATTTCAATCCATTCAGACATCTTGGAATTTGTCATGATGATCACATCATCGAAAAATAGCAAGTGTAATACCTTTACCAGTCTAGATACTTTAATCCCAGTCAGTGTGCCTTCCGCTTGTCCCTTTTCCAGCAAAATACTAAGACCCTCCAACACTAGAATGAATAAGAAGGGTGACAGAGGACAGCCCTGGCGTAGTCCACGCTCACTCTGGAAATTGTTTTTTGCCTCCCCATTAATCAAAACAACAAAGACAACAGATGATATACAACCCATTATCCAATTTGTAGTGACCACCCCAAAACCACAGTGGAGAAGAATAAGACGCAAGAAGTCCCAATCGATACAGCCGTAAGCTTTCTTGAGGTCCAAATTCAATATGATAGCTTGTAGATTTTTTGTCTTAATACTATGAAGGCACTCTCGTGCCATACCAATTGCGTCTAGTATCTGTCTGCCTTTGAGGAATCCTAGTTTTTCTTCAGAAATCGCACGAGAAAGTATAGGGCGGATCCTCCTTGCTATTATCTTTGTAATGATCTTATAACATAAGTTGCATAGCGCTATAGGGCTGAAATCAAAAAACTTGTTGGGACGATTAGCTTTGGGAATTGGGGCAATAAAAGTTGAATTTAGTTGTTTTATCACTTCACCTCTGGTTCTCGACTCCTCCACAACATCACCAAGTCTTGGCCAACTAAATCAAAGAAATGGAGATAAAATTCAACTGTCCAACCGTTGGGCCCCAGAATCTTGTCCTTTGTAAAACCCTTTAACACCTCTAGTATCTCCTCCTTAGTGAAGGGTTTTTCAAGAGCCACAAACTCCTCTTCCTTTACCATTCTAGGGAAGAGCCTAACTATATTGATCTGATCACCTAGGATATTCATGCCCGATGCCTGATAAGAAGTTTTAAAATAGTTGATAGCTGTGTTTTTTATGTCTTCCTTTTGTTGATAGCTCCTCCCAGCCTCATACTCAATCTCCCACAGATGATTTTTGTTACTGCGATAGGTGGAAAAACGGTGAAAAAACTTTGTGTTTTTATCACCACTGGATATCCATAGTGCCCTGATTTTCAATCTCTATCTCTCCTCTTCCTCCAAAAGCATTTTTTTATGAGTTTCCTCTAAAACCCTCATATTGTTCTCATAATATTCACACTGTAGGCCCTGCGCCTTCATTCAAAGGAGATCAACTATTTCACTCTCGAGTTTGACCATTTCTTCACGTTCCCTGTTCCGTTTTTCTTTTGACCAAATCTTTGTTTGAACTTTCAAACAAGTTAATTTCCTGACCAGTCTACATTGAGCTCCCTCATGTATCTGTAGGGAAGTATCATTCCAAAAATCTTTTATCAATTTGTCAAAAGAGACCTCTTGTTACCAAGCCGGGTTTAATTTAAAAGGGTAAGCAGCCTCAGATCTTTCTTCTCCCAGCTGTAGACAAATGGGCGCGTGATCTAAAATGTATGTATATTCAACCCAAGCACGGAGTCTACTAGAAGAGGTGATCGCACTTTCTGCCAAATAAAACCTATCTAATATTTTTGAAATCCCTTCAGTTCCCGACCTCCCATTCCTTCATGTCAGTACCATTGCATCCGGTGTCACATCCACCAAATTATTTTTTGAAAATAACTGCTTGAATTAGACTGGTAGGGGATCTGCCCGAGCGTTCTCTCCCCATATCTCCTCTGAACTGGTCGTTAAATTTAAATCACCTGCCAGAATAAAGTCTTCAACAACTAAAAGACCCACAGTATCAAGTTTATCCCAGAACAATTTACGATCATTGCAGGGGCCATAAGTATTCAGGAGTTCCACCTTTCTTCTCATCTCTAAGCATGTACCCGTCAAAAAAATCCCACCAAGACTTAGGACCAGTGCTAACTCCAAGTGGGTAAGATCCCAAGTAACAAGGAGCCCACTTGACTTTCCTACTGAACTTACCGCACATATCATCCACTCAGGCCTGAGAAAATACATGAAATTCCTGTCTTTTGCCGCATCCACCAATGTTTCTTGTAGAAAAATAACAGAAGGATGAATTTTCTCTAGAAGTTTTCTCACAGAGGCAAGTTTTAGGGGTCCTCCCACCCCTATGATGTTGAGGGATAGAAGGATCATGACTTAGCCCGGGCAAGGGATTTCATGCCTCTAAGCACCCCTAGTTCTGATACAAATGACTGAGATTTCGAGTTCGATCCTACCGTGGAGGCCTTTTTACGGGCACTTCACGTTTTGATAGGCGATAATTCTAGACCTAAACCCTGTGACCAATTTGGTTTTGTCTCAGGAACAATCCCCACCCCCGATATGGCAGGAGTATCATCTTTTTTTCTGGTTGGAGGAACAAGAGCCTTCCCTAAATACGTAGGGATAGGGATGGAGCCAGAAGGTGCAGGTGCCGGGATAAGGGAAGAGAGAAAAAGTTCCAGAGAGTGGTCACTTAAGGTCGGCTCAACACAACCCAGTAGAGGATTGGAAACCTCCTCTTCGAGAGTGTCTAGAAAAACATGAGAGCTTGGAGTCAGAATAGCTACAGTGTCTTTTGGGGTTGCTGGTCTAACATGAGGGAAGGGAGGAAAATGAACAGTATCCAAGACCGATGTCACACCACATTTTTCCTAGGGTCCCGAGTCCATACAAACAATATTTTCAATAGTGTCTCTCTCCCAAGAAGAAAGAGAATCATAAAGCATATGGCATAAATTTTTTAGCTTACCAACGTACGAAGAATCCTCAGAGTCGAAACTTTCTTCGATCTGCGGCCTCGAAAAATCTCCCAAGACTGGTGAATCCCATAGCGGTGAATAACTATCAACCAATGTATCCTCTGAAGGGTCATCTTCTGTGTAAGTACCAACAAAATGTGAAAAATCCCTACGCAAGTGTCCTATCCTATGAAAAAACGAGCAACGAAATGGAATACCGAGATAATCCGACTGCTGGGAAAAAAGGAGGCCCTGCCATTCAATGTCCAAGGTTTCCATCAAACTTGCGTGAATGTCGACTTCTACTAAGACCTCTACCATCCGCTTGTCTCTCGTAGAAAGATCCTGTTCATCCACCCTTAGAAAATGTCCTAAGGAGTTTCCAATTTACTCAAGCGCCGATTGGTTCCACAACTGGAGAGGGAGTCCCGGAAGGAGAACCCAGATATGGCAAAAGCTAAAGTACTCCGTAGTTGGATTGAAACCAAGGCACCATCTCTTGAGCATCATACTACCACCACCGTAACCCCAAAACTTATCCAGTATGCAGGATGAGTCCTAAGGGATCTTAAAAATGAAGCTAAGCCACCTATGGGAAGGATAAGGACCTTCGGAGCGTAACCCATGACAGGCTCCCAGGTCTCATGCATCCACTCCTCCAACTTATGGTTACACTTCTCCTTATATGCTAACCTACAAACAAGAGAACAGAGGGATAAATTATAGGCCTCTACTAGCCCAACGTTCATACCCATCACTAGTATATGTATTTTCTTCTTAGGCTTCCACACCCTTTGTGGACAGTTGAAGGCACCCCTCTTATGGATGGTAGAAGCCCCTTAACAATCGTGATAGTCACCTTTCCATGGAGTGGCTCCTGGAACTCTCTTATTAGGCTTCCTCCGCAGATGATGTTTACCCACAGGGTCTAACTGTAACTTGGAGCCTCCATAGGGTTGTGAGCTCGGTTCCTCTGCTTTCCCAGTAGAATAAATGAAATCTGTGCTAGAGCGTAAGGAGGGCGGTAGAGTACCCGTAGGTAGTTCCTTCAATGAGAAGTTATTGAGCATCCTTTGGTAATAATTGTTGTGGAGCTCATTGACTGATGCCAGTAACTCTTTCTGATCCCAAGGTTCCATGTCCTCCCCTCCCATTGGAGTAGTGACTTCACTGTCCATTAAGGAAGTTTCTCAAATTCGCCTATAAGTTGCCACCTCGGGTCCAGTCTGTCAAGGTAGTTATGGGCTCTGTCTCATCAGGAGAGAAAAACTTGCGAGACCATAAAAAACAAAATATGGATGAGACAGATTGACATGAATCCCAACTTTAATAAAGAGCCTACCTACCAAGCCAACTGCTCCAAAATGATCAACTGGGACTGACAAAAACACAGTGCTAAAACTAGAGGTAGTAGAACCAGAGTGCTCCACAATCACAACTAGAGAGCCCCCTTCATCTACTATTGTCAGAGACTCAGTTCTAAACTAAAAAAATCAGTAACAAGGATCTCCCTAAACTAACAAAATATCTTCTAACAACCCCCTTCTCCTAAGGGTTGGAAACGACGCCACCTACTAGAAAACTTCAACCAGGACTAGAGCAAACTACCCATCCTCAAAACAAAACCAAAAACCAGTATGATGGGAGGCTTGTACTTCGACTAAACCACCATTATGTATTTCCGAAGACTGTACCTATGTTCACCATTAGACTGATAGCGCAGAGGGATACCCCCGAGAGGAGAGCCGACTATACCTAGTTCTGCCATTAATCCTGCGTCATCACTTCTACTCACCATTATTCCAATCTCTCATTCGTTGCAATCTTGATGTCATGACTTTATGACACATATGTTTGGTAATGCTGCTATTGGGAGATTACCATTTGAAGATTTTGTCAATGAGGATGAGGATGATGATAATAATTCATAAGCCTCTCCTCATATATTTATAAAGTAATTATTTACTTCATAGTCGTTTTGGTTTTTTAGCACATCCATTGTGTTGTATATGTTTCCTTTCTTTTTAGGGAGTTATTACAATATCTTATGGGAGTTATTACAATGTCTTCTGAAAGGATGGTTTTTGTATTTGTGCTTTATTTCATATAGTTATTACAACATATTATGAGAATCTGGGTTTTGTATAATATATATGTACATAACTATTTACCTATCTTTAATACAAATATGTTTAAAAAAATATGTTTTTTTGTATTTTTTTAACTAAGCCAAATGATTGTTTCTTGTAAAAAATATCTTTAATAAACCTTGAATACATCTTATGTGTATATTTTTGTCTGTGTATGTAGGTTTCCACAGTTAGTCATAATGCTAAACAAATTTCTAGAAAATAATGTGTAAGAAGCTTTTGAAATGTCCATGAACGTTTCAAGTGGACACTCCACCCATCGTCAGTGTTGGGTATGTGTTATATCCTTTGCATGACTAGATTTTGTGTTTGCTTTGCGTTGGGCACATGGGGGTGAATTTTTTTGGGGTTTTTTTGTGTCTTTTTTTTGGTGGTTTTTCGGTACATGGTTGTCGCCGATGGATTTCTAATTACGATTAAGGAATTAGGGTTGTTGACTGATCCAATTCAATGGATCATGGGTTTGGATTCCACATGATCTTATATGTATATTTTATTGTAAAAAATGAAGATAATTAATATAAGATTAGAGGTGCGGCTTTAAACATGTTGTTGGTTTTCCTGGTTTGGGTTTCCAGGGTAAAAATATCTGTGTAATGTGTGTGTGTACCATTGTATCTTTTTTGTTTTTATTGAGAATGTGTTTGCAGTAAATAATTGTACAAGGTTAAAATCTACAATAACAGACAAAAACTGGGCCTTTATACAAACATAGGCATGCATTTTAGGGATGGATTCTTGCATTTTCTGACAAGTGCAAAAACTATTTCACTACTTTCAGTAAGACATTTGACTAGGGCGTGCATTTTCTGCAACTTGATAGTGACTTGAAAATAGTAGATGTGATGTCCTACAATGTGCATATTAGGGTCATGGCATGTACCTTGAATATTATTGGGTCACTACATATGTGATATTACATCCTTCTTGCGTCATCAATCATAAGGTGTGCATTTGCTAGTGTTGGAATGCTTTTTTTAGGGCTTCTAGTGGGAGGGCTTTTAGGAAAATACATGCAATAATGATTGTGGAGATTAAGAGAATGCATTTTTGGCACTATTGCATGCATTTTGGATTTTTAAGAATACTTTACATGAAATATTAGGTCTTACCCTTGTTCCTTTCCACCTCAAACATGCATTTTTCAATGCACAAAGTGCATTTCATTAAAGGAAATTTATGTTACAGGTATTTTAAGGAACATGGCATGCATTTTATCATCATATTGATTCCATGGTGTGCATATTTTCAAATATTTGATGTTCATTTTATGTGGTAAAATTTATATTTAATTTCATCAAGGAATTTGACCAGGGAATGCATTTTCTAAAAGGTTGGTTTGCATTTTATTGAATTTTATAGTGGCTTCAAAATAATTGTTCTAAAGCCATAATTATTCATTTTAGGGTCATGACATGCACTTTCATCATCCAGAGAGTCATTACATATGAGATATTTCATCCTTCTTGTATCATCTACCATAAGGCATGCATATTTTAGGGTTTGTAGGTCAAATGTTTTTAAGAAAATTCTACATGCAATAAAGATGATGGAGGTTGAAAAGTGTGTAATTTTGGCATTGTGGCATTCATTTTGGACTTTTAAGAAGACTTGACATGAAATATTAAATCTTCACCTTGCTTCTTGCCACTTCATGCATGCATTTTCCAATGTATGTAGTGCATTTTTCAACGAATGGAGTGCATTTCATTGAAGGAAATTTATGTTACAGACATTCTAAGTAATATGGTGTGCATTTTCTCATAATAGTAGTGTCATGTCATGCATATTTTGGAATCCTTGGTTTTCATTTTACAAGTGGTAAAATATGGATTTAATTTCATCGATGCATTTGAAGGTGTGCATTTACTACAAGGTTGGTCTACATTTTCTTCAATTTTATAGTCGCTTGAATTTTCTTCATTTTCTTGCATCATCCATCATAAGGTGTGCATTTTATAATGTTGACGCACATTTCTTCAAGTCTTCACTGAATCCACTAAATCAAGAAACCACGTCAAAGTTGACATCTCGTTTCATTGAATTGAATTTTCAACAAGTGAAACATCTGTTTGACTCATCGATAAAATAATCCAGTCAATTATTTCACAACTAACAATAAGTATGTCCTACTTTTAAATTGTCTTAGTTATATTTTCATTTTATCGTGAAAGAAAAATCATAATGTACTTGTTTATGTTGGAACATGGATTGAATACGAAAGAAGTGGTGGTGTTGAAAGACATTGTAGCACTAAAGGACAGGTCGCTCAAGGAGTGAGAGTAGATCCCCAAAGACGATTTGACAATCTGAGATGATGATAGACTGATCACTAAGATTGTCTATAAACAGGTTTGGTTGTACCTTTCCATAAAATGTGGATTGGGAATCCATAAGTGGACATGGTCAACCGAGGGTTTAGTCGGTTGTCGACCCAAAGAAATGGTCGACCGATACATCTTAAAAGGTGAGGCTACAAAGGAACCACATGCTCGAACACCCCCCGTAAACTCATCTTGGAGGAAAAAAAATTTCGTAGCATCCCCCCTGAATTTGTTCTGACTACAAAATCTCATCTCAAGACAGTACAACAACACTCTAGAGGAAGTCTGATTACCACCAACCCGGTTCAAGTCTAAAAGTGCAGTCTTCCATTGCAAACTTGTTGCAAAATATGTTGTCGAAACAAAGTCCTAGTCGATCAGTCGACTAGACAACAAGATAACATTGGCCAGACGATTAGGAGACTAGACAAGAACACACCAATATAATCAATTTATGCTTAATCCAACAGTATTTTCCAAGCTAGACGATCTCTATATCCAAATAGTCTCTGTAACATGTCCAATAAGAAGAAGTATAGCTCACAATAACATGGTCGAATAAGGTTTGGTAGGTCTCAAAAAATCCAAGCACATCATCTAGGTTTACACATCAACAACTTCAAAGTACTCCCCCACTTAAACACAACCGAGGGATCAAATTATCATCAACAAATATTCATTGAAACACACGAGTCGATGGAAAATAGACAATCAAAATATATTCGACAAATACACAGTCGAAAATACCTCCATTCGACTATCAAGTTGGGTTGAATCCCAGTCGACCAATATCCCAATCGATCGTTAGTCGAATGTCAAACCAGATCAAACCTTGTGGTCAACCACTGAAAAACATCATCAATGAAGAGGAGCATTGCATTTCCATACAACCGATGAGACACAATTGTAGGAACTCTTCAAATAACGATTCAAATGCGCCTATGACCACTCATAAGTCCAACCACAATCAATCATGGTAGTCGAAACAAGTCCATGGTTCTATATTTCATGTCTCTTCTGCAAAGATATGAAAGCATGATTATCATTTCTTCGATGGATAGTGTTGAGTACATTTTTATGCTTCTTTTCACTCTATAAACTATACTTTTGCCTCCAAAACCATCCATTTTGCCTCCATATCATTCCATATTTTCCATAAAAATAGCTTATGCAAGGTACAATTATCATTCTTTATCTTAAGAATTGAATTTTCGAATTTTTGGCATTAAAATTAAAAATTTATCAGAAATGACAGGAATTGACTAAATCCCATAATTGCTCCTAGGTTCGTGTACTTGCAGGATAGCTGGGCGAAATCCGAGACTTGGGTCATGATCCTTGATGTACAAGGATGGATGATTACCTATCAGCTTCGAGATCTGAGCTTTCTAGGTGTCTAGTCAACGCTGGTCAAACATGGCCACTTCAGCAGAAAACACCTTGTTTTAGCATAAAATCATGGTCAGTTTTAGATTTTCTTGGGATTTGTTCATATTTTATGGATCTGAAGGGGGTATTTGACCTTCCTAGCATATTTTATGGATTTGATCATGATCTTCAGGATATTTATTAGCATTATTAGTTTCAAAACTCTTGTATAAATACTCTAAGACATAGACTAGTATGACACTCTTTGATGTGAATGAAGAAACTTTGGAATTTGCAATCCTGAGATCAGTTCTACGTTTTTGTTCTTGATAACGTCTATGATATGATGATGTGAATGCTGCTGGAAGTTCCTTCTTAGCTGAGACGACTCAAGTGTACAAGTGAAGCATTGGAGGGCCCCCTTTGCCAAACTAGTACACTCTTCCTTTATGTTCTTTTCAAGTAATCTTTGATATATGTTTAAGATCAGATCTTGCTGTGGATGAGTGTTATTCATATCTTTGTTGTAGTTAGATGAATTCCATAGTTAAATAATATGATTAATGTTTCAAAGCCTTACTCATGTTGTGAATGATTTCTTGAATAAGAATTCAATGTGTGGTTTGCTTTCAAGCATTAGGATGATCATAAATGTTTTTTGAGTATTTATGCTTTCAGTACTTTTGATTTAACAAGAATTGGTGATAATTGCTAATGAATGAAAGAAGACAATGAATGCATCTCTTGAATAAGAGTTTTGTCTTTCTAGCATTGATAAGACTTTGAACTAGTTCGAATATCTTTTTGAATGCTTACTGTTAATACTCTTTAGGAAAACATTTGCTGATTACTGTCATGAGATCTATGAATAGGACTTCTGAACAAAAGCTTAGCATCTCTTCCATATTTAGCTCTTAGAATAGGTTTTGGTTTATTCCCATTAAAGAATAAAAGTTATTTCTAAATCCATACATTTTGGATGTACCTCTAAGTTTTACAAACACCAGATTGACAATCATTTGCACTCTAATTTACATCAGTAGATTGGAGCCTAACATTTTGGCGCCATTGCCGGGGAGGTACATTTGGAGATAGGATTAGAAAACTCATACGCAGATTTTTCTTTTTTAAAAAAATAAAAAAAACAAAGAATAGAAGTAATTTTAAGTTATGTTTCTTTATGTCTAAACTTAGGGATGATAAAGGTAGATTTTTGAAACAAAACCCCCAAAAAAATAATCAAACATTCGTAGGAGCAAGAACATCTACAACTGAGAAATACGAATCTTCTACACCAACTGCTGGAAAAATTATTTTGGAAGAATTAGAAGAAAAACAACGTTCAGGACAAAGGTTAACTCTCATAGAAAGACAAATTCTATTAGCTCATGAGGTAAAGAATAAACAAACACAATCAGAAATAACTTTTTTAGGAAAACAAAAAGAAAAACAAACTATTTTTGAACAAATAGGACAACCTCTTTTTCCAACAGAAATATCTGATTATACAACATAAAACTTCTTTGCAATGTCAGAAGTTGATAGACAAGAAAGGGAGAGAATGGAAAGGGAATTAGAAAGGAAAAGAAATGAAGAAAGAGGAATGAAAGAACGAAAGGATAGAGAATCACATCGAGAAGAAACACGAGGAGGAGGAAATGATGAAGAGGATTAAGAAGAACATACTACATTTGCATTTCCTATCGTTGATACACCAACTCTCTTAGGAGATGACATAAAAATGAAGAATATTCCTCTCTCTGTTCTTCCAAATTTCTTTGGTTTGTCTATTGAAGACCCTGATGCTTTCATGTTGGAATTTGACATTGTTTGTCGAACATATGGATATACCAATGATGCTCAAAAACTTCATTTATTTCCTGCAACTTTGAAAGGATATGCATTAAAATGGTTCATGGGGTTGGGAGAAACAACCATAGTATATTGGGATGACATGAAAAATAAATTTCTTGCTAAATATCAGCCCTATTGTAAGTCCAAAGACTCTAAAGAAGATATCTTTAAAATGTCCCAGAGTGAAGATGAAAGCTTAGAGGAATATCTAGAAAAATTTCTCTATAATATGCACAAATCTAAGCAATCTAATCTTCCTTTGGATGTCATCTGTACTATCCTTTTGAAGGGGATTTTAGGTGAAAATTTGGATGCTCTTAATTTAATGGGGGCAGGCGATATTTCTCACCTACCTTGCCCAAAAATTGGTGAATTATGTAAGAAATATTCAAGGGGAAAAGCTAAAAGAGGACAAGGGCAAAGAGATACTGTGACAAATGCAACTAAATCAATTTCAAATGGTGTTGCTAAATCAGAATTAGGGAATCTATTTGAGAACTTTAAAACTGATATCATGAACACATTTGGTTCACAAATTGACACATTGAAAGCTAAAAAGAAGCAAGAGGAGCAAGATCAAGTATTATCCATCTTTTGTCCTAAATGTAGAAAAAAATATGCATTGAGAGATTGTCCTTTAGACAAAATTCAGGTCTGTGGATTGTGTACAGATAACCATGCCACTGATGATTGTCCAAAATTGAAAGAATTGCAAGCTACTCACATAGAAGAAGGACAAGGAATGGAATCTCTTTATTACTTAGCACCAAGAAAGCCTTGGCAACCACATTTCATAGGTATGTCTCAAAATTTTGCTCCTCAATTCTCTCAACAATTTCCTCAGAATTTTCAAAATCCTATTCAAAATTCATGGAATGCACCCATGCCTTGGCAAACTTGGCCTCCTCAGCAGAACCAAAACCAACCTCCTCAAGGTTGGCGAGGGTATGCTCAAATAAACCAGCCATACCAACAACCATACCAACAACCATATCAACATCCATACCAACAACCATACCAACAACCCTATCAACAACCATACCAACCTTTTCCTTATCAACAATTCTAGCAGAATCAACCACAAAATTCATATTCTCAGCTATCACAACCTGCACCACAACTAACCCAACCACAACAACTCCAACTACCATCTAACCAACCTCCACCTAGACCAACTCAACTACCATCCCAACCAATCTCAAATCCTAATAATAAAGTGGAAAAACCCATGTATAACATTGATGAAGGACCATCATACTCAATCCTTCCTCTTCAAAATATCCACTTAAGGTCTAGGAAAGTTTTATCAAAAGATTCTCCTATTATTTTAGAAGAACAAATTGAAAAAGAGGAGATTCCTAGCACAGAGAAGCTACCAATAGACAATCAAATCCAAAAGAGTAAAACATTAAATACCCAAACACCTCCTTTTCCAGAAAGGTTGGTTAAAGAGAAATTACCAATTTCTCTTCCTGAGTTTGATGTCTTAGATGAATTAAAGAATGTCCGTGTGAAAATTCCTTTATTGCAAGCTATCAAATATATCCCAATCTATACAAAAGCAATTAAGGAATTATGTTCAAAGAAAATTAACAAAATAAAGAAAGATCCACCAA